>OX451738.1:575133988-575441155 GCA_948472305.1 Vicia faba
CCTTGAAGAGATGAGTCTAGGCAGCAAGAAAGCTCTCCATACATCCTGAATCTCCTTACTCTTGATGGCTTCTGAGAGAGCCATGGTGAACCAAGAAGGTCCATGAGCCCTCGAAGAAAAAGGCGCCATGCTCTCTTCGAACTTGTGCCTTTTGGAGAATATCATGATGTACTTCGAGAATTGAACCTTGAAGTCATCTTTGTCATCATTAGGAGTTAGTCTTCGAAGCCTAGTGCCTCCGACTATCCTATCACTTATTTCAGAATCTTTCTCATCAATGGTATTGGCGGTTGATAAGGAAGGTTCAAACATGGCGTTTAGCCATAGTTGGAGTAACCAAAATGGGCCAGCCAATAAAATGTTTTTGGAGGTGTGGGATTTGAGGCTCGAAACAGCTGACCTCAGGCTCTCATAGAGGTCAACTAAGAGCAATTCACTTAGGCACACTTTTCGATTTTCATGTAAATCCCTGGCTAGAGGAATGAACCTGCTAGCTACCTGCAGGGATCTACTGCAGAAAACGTATCTAGACAGCCACAGGGTTAAAAAAGCAATGTGCTCTACGTCAGACACATTGTCCCCTTCAGCATGATAATGGCTGATAAATTTGGAAAAGCTGGCTAACTTGACTTCGAAGTCAATTATGCTTGAGTGCTCTTTGTTGTCAGGAACGTAAGTTTCTCCCACTGGCGACAACCCAGTAATGGCTGCTATATCGAAGAAGGTGGGGGTGATCATTCCACCTGGGAGATGGAAAGTGTTGTAAGTACTGTCCCAGAAATAAAGGGACGCGAATAGCAGAGGATGGTTGTAGGTAAATCCAGGTTTCGATAGCTTAATCAGGTTATAAATGCCTAATTCTTCCCATTGCTGGGATTTCTTGGCTTCTACCTTTGTGAACCAATTTTGATAAGCGATATCAGAAGTAGGGCAAGATCGAAATGGCTTAAAATTGCTTTTTACATAATCCAAAACAAAGGGGTCCTTGGGAGGAACGGTTGGGGTTTCTACGGCGTTTGAACTAGGAGATTCTACTGTCCTAGGGGCATCCATTTTGTTGAATAAGGGTTTGAAGCTATAACAGACGGGAAAAATTGTCCTGGTGTCCTTTAATATTTCAAAAACTGTGAGAGGGCCATTTAAGGCTAGCCTCTTACCAGCAACGTGGGTAGGAATGAGTACCTGTGACGCGTACAGCATTTCCTTTTCTTTGGAAATCATTTGAGGAGCAAGAGCAGATTGGCCTTGAATGGTGATGATTTTACTCTCCATAGTAGCTCCTGTAGTTTTTCCTTTCTTCTTGGAGACTTTCTTGAGTTGGGATGAAGTAGAAGAAGACATTTTTTGGAAGCTTAGATTGTTTTGTGAGAGAAGGAGGGTAGAAATTCAGAGTATGAAAGGTTTATAGTGTGAAAAGAAAAGAAGAAGATTAAGTTGACGTTTTATAATGGGGAAGTTTAAGCATCCACCGAATAGAAGTATGATACGTGGAGATCATGGGTTGGTATGATGAAGAGGTGGCGTGAAAATTAGCATAGGTAATAGGCGTGATTAAAAAAGATAATCATTACTTATAACTGCACCACGCTGTGAAGTGACTCCGGGCGGTTAAGGAATCCAAAAGGTGTTATGATTGATGTGACTGGAGTCAAAGACATTAAATGTTACGATGATTCGAAAGTCCTATCAAAATCTTGTGTAAATATTTAAAATAGGTATTTCTCAAAGAAATCGAAATACATATTTTAAAGGGGCAATTTGTTGGCTGAAGATTTTGATAATGTTATTTAGAAGCCAAAAGAATTAAATGTTCTGATCGAAATAGAATTAAACGCCAAATTTCGAAGTTGCAGAAGCAGTGTTTCGAATAAGTGTGTCAAAGCTTGAAGCTTCGAACGGCAATTATGGGAACATGTCCAGAGGAGTCTCGAAACAACAGCGAGGTTATGTTTGGGAAAAGCGTTCGAAACGGAGAAACACCAAAGCATGTTAAATTCAAATGGAAGCGGGACTTTCAAAGTTTGAAAGTTATGTGTTGGAGCATTTGGGGACACGTGGAAAGATGAAAGAAGCATTGTCCTGCATGTTCGAAATGTGGCATAATCCTATAGCAAGACTGTTAGGGTCGAATTAGTATAAATAGGGGTCTTAATGTTAGGATTTCCGTGTGTCATATCTATTATACAAAATACTCAATAACATTCAAACTACCACATGGCAAGGGAAACGAATGCAAGAGAAATGTATGTATGATAGCACCATGTATTTCTAATTTAGTGAAAACCTTTTTACCATTTCCAGTACTTCCTTTATTCCTTTATTCCTTTTGTCAAACAACATTTACAAGTTTTCTTATTCACAGCCCTTTTTACTTCGAAATCTCTTCCTCAAAATCTTACACTTTAATGTTATCTTTATGTTTCGAGCGTTTTATATTTCTGAAAACCATCACATTTTCCATACCTTTACGTTTAAGCCTTGTTCTTCGAACGCATACTTTTACTTAAAATTCATTTATAGATTTCTCGCATTAAACGTTTCTCCTTCTTTTAAAACTTTTATGTTCCAGAAACCCTTTATGTTAACCGTTTTTGTAAGTCGAAACCATTTACTTCATTTTCATGCAGTCTTATATGTCTTTACAATTCAGCATTACAATTAGCATCTATTCGTGTAACTTAGTTTTTATACACATTTTGACTACATTCTAGAGAGAGATCGAAATAAGCCAAACACTTATACAATATTGACCATGAATATCTGTTCGATTGTAAGAGTAACTTTAATATCCAAGGAGTCCTAGGATCAATCTAGTCGATCCTGTGAGTTACCAGAGGGATTGAATAACAATAAGAAAGATTATTCGATAGTTTGGAAGACTAGCGGTTGTTTACCAGAAATCACTGGAAACACTATGTCCCATTGGAATCACCACAATTGACTTTATCACCAAGGTCTGAGTTCAAAACGGTCCAAGATCAATCCAATCAACTTTTGTCAACGGCAAGGGGCATTCGAAGACATTGGGGCAATAGTAGAGTGGGAATGCAATGAGATCATTTCACATGGCTATTATTTTTATTTTCAATTTTTGTTTTCCTTTCCACGATTTCCTCTTACTAGGATCTCTGTCTCTTTGTACAAAAACGCCTATTCATGGGCAAAATATCAATACAAATATACTTTGAAGTGCAAACTTTTAGTCTTTGTTTTGAATGCAAAATTGTCCAATGACTAAAATTGAACGAACATATGCATGTGAACATAATTGAAACTATTTGGTACATGTGTCATGCTAAACAGTAACAAACATCTCTTTAGTGTATATGGAATTTCCCCACAGAGTTATTTCATTAACATTGTCCCCACAAGACGGCTACAATAAACTTGTTCCCTCAACAAAGTTACCTACGAAGTCTCTTTGCATAGACTGATCCCCATCCAGAGTCTCAATCTCTTGGAAGCTCTCTCCCCAGCTAAGTTGAATCCTACAAGTAGAAGCCTTGTGGATCTCTTCCTCAAAAAACTCGCCTCGTCAGTAGTTCACCAAGTATTCATCAACGGGGTTTATTTCACCAATAAACAATGAGAATCATAACCCCTCAGCCGAGTTTGTATTCCCCCGGCTTAGTCTATCCTCCCTAGCTGAGCCTGTTATCCCCAGCTTAGTCTATCCTCCTCAGCTGAGCCTGTCTTCCCCAACCGAGTTTACCCTCTCCAGCTTAAGTTTTTCCTTTCAGACTATTGTGAATCATAGGGCCACAACCCCTAATCCCTAGTAAAGTTGTTAACAAAACCTTTACTATCCCCAAAGGATACTATGAACCCTGGACCCGACCAGATATTAGTACAATTTTCAAGATGCTATGAATCTTGGACCCGACCAGATAATAGTTTAACTCTTCAAAGATATAGAAGAACCTGGACTCAACCAGACCAAGGTTTAACTTCTTTTCCCCAGTAGAGTTTACCTCTACCCCAATAAGTTACTGTGAAGCCTGGACCCGACAAGATATCAGTTCTCAATTTCATCTTTTCAAGAAAGTTATTGTGAAGCCTAGACCCGACCAGATAGCAATTCCCCTCAGAATTTTGTTGTGAAACCTGGAATCCGAACAGATAACAACTAAGTTCCCAAGCAAGTTACTGTAAAGCTTGGATCCGACCAGATATCAGTTCAACTCTATCTCTTCAGACAAGCTATTATGAAGCCTGGAGTCCGATCAGATAACAACTAGATATAATCCCCTGCAAGACACTATGAAGCATGTACCTGACCAGATAATAGTATAACTTTCAAAAACTATGAATCCCGGACCCGAACAGATAGTAATTACCACTTCAAGTTACTATGAAGCCTGGACCAGACCAGATATCAGTTCAACTTCATTCTCTCTAGCAATTTACTGCAAATCCTGGAATCCAACCAGATAACAGTTAACTTCTTTATCCCCAGCAAGTTGTTGTGAAGCATGGATCCGACCAGATAACAATTCAATTTCAATAAATTTTCCACAAAGCCTGGAATCCGACCAGATAACAGATAATGTATTCTTCCCCAGTAAGTTACCGTGAAGCCTGGAACCCGACCAGATAACATTTGACTTCCTCATCCTTAGCAAATTGTGAAGCCTGGATCCGACCAGATGACAGCTGACATTCAAGAGACATTCCCCAGCGAAAGCATTCTTTCAACCAAATTTGAAGATGTGCACATTCTTAATTCCCAACAGCAATCCGGGATTTAGAACTCCTCACAGCCGTCAGGGATTTATTTTCCCGGACAAACATGCATCTCACATTCATGCATCATATCACGTACATATAAAATGCATTTAACATAATTCACCTTGTGAACATCATGCATACATCTTCATTTAACTAACCCTTTTTCCACAGGTAAAACATCAAGTTTTAGTATAAATCGACCAAAGATTTATGTTGATACTTCTTCCAGTATTTACCACCATTCCTCCAAATGGCATCTATAATCCCATTCCCAATACATCTTCGAGTGCAAATTTCTAGGTACTCTGGTGTTCAATCATCTTCCACCTTCAAGTCGCGAATGGCGGACCCGCCAATCTAACTCTTCAGGTATAAGAAGATTGAACAGGGGCAGTTGTTGTACCTCAAAATTTTCCCTCTCATTTCTCAAGTAATCTCTCAAAAGATCTCCTTTGATTCAAGACTGCACAAGGTTTGATCAGCTCAAGACACCTCCTCAAGCACTGATAACTGAAAATTAGGGTTTGAGTTTGCACAAGGAAAAATGGACTTTTAATGCCTCATATGAATTTCATGGATCACTTTATACCCTCAAGTTTTCTCATGTCAAGTTTCAAGTCTTGGATCACATTTTTGCTCAGCCAATTGATCAGTTGACCTAAAATCAGCTGTATTGGGGAAAAAGTCAACTATGGTCAATTTACAGTCAAACTTCATAATTTTTGGTCCATATCAACATTATAAACTCATATATGTCAATTGATCAAGTTTGGATCACAATTCCTCAAGAAAATTGATCAGATCATCAAAAGGGCAAAATGGTCAAAATTAGGGTTTTGACTGAGAAGATGCAATTTCTGATTTTTTTTACCTAGCAAATGATTGATTGGTTTGAGACATGATCTAAAGGATTCAATTGCATCATTTTAACCTAATGACATGGCCAGAAACATCCCTCAAACTCAATTGATTGACAGTTGAATTTTAGTCAACTAATGAAAAGTCAACTATACACTGAAAAGTCAAACTTTGACTTTTTGGTCAAAATCAAGTGTCAAATATCACAATTCATCAAAACATGTCAAAATATGAAACTTGTTCATCAAGAAATCAAAAAGTCAAGATTTCATTTTGAAAAGTCAAAATTTCTAAACTTAGAAATTTTTCTAAGTGTTGGAAAATTCATATTTTTTCATAAATTTGAGCAAAATTTTCACCATGATGCAAGATGATTCAAAGTAAACTTCCAACATGAAAGTTGTACATCTCAATGAGATCTAAAACATTGTATAACATAACTTCTTCTAGAAATGCATGTATTTCAAGCTATGATTTTAAGAATACATGTTCATGAAACTCGGAAACTTAGTGAAATTTTGCCCTAGTTTAGGCAGGATTTTGACCTAACTTCATGGCAATTTTTCACATAGTTCCAAGATGAATCTTAAAAAATGTCCAACATAGATTTTGTATAGGATGTTACAATCTTTTCAAAATGTCCAAGAACTCATTGAGATCATACTTGAGCAAGGAGAATCGAAGGCAGGAAGTTAGGGTTTTATTCTTGAATTACAAGTCATTTCTTGATGAACACATAATGTAATTTCAATGTTAGGCTTCATAATCTTGCTTTGCAGGCCTTCTAACTTGTGTATATATCCATTATTAATGGATTACACAAACGTTTGAGCTATAATCCAAGTGGTTTAAGCTTTATCCAATTCACATTGTCATTTTAGGAAGAAAGTGAAGAATGTCATTCTTGAAAAGCAAGCTTTATGCACAAAGTCAATTCTTGAGCCTCTAACTTGTTCCCTCTGATCACACTCCATCTATAAAGTCATAAGAAAGTGTTTTTAAAGCATAACCACTCTACCTTAGCAAGTACACAAGACTTTGAAACTTGGATTTCTCAAAAATCACATGTTATGCTTAAACTTGTGATTTTGAATTCAGATCAACAACAAGTCTCCAAACTTGTTGCTTATAAATAGAGTCACTATCTGTGAGCTAGGGACGAGCATTAAGACCCTGGAACACTTCAAAACTCCCTCTAGCCAGAAATTGCCTCAAAACACCATTGTTGTGCAAGTTCTGACTTTACATATCAAACTTCCATTTCCCTCGTGCATTTCTTGGCCTTTCACTTCCAAAAGCTCATACATATCAAATACAACTCATCCACATCCTTATTCCAGAACTATAACACCGTTCACCATAACCTCCATAACCAAAAAACATAGTCTGCAACTTGACTTATCCAGGCCATTTCAGCCACTCTCAACTCAAGCTAAGTATTGCATTAACTTCCTAGAGACTCAAGGAAGCTAACCTGATCATTGCAGCACCTTGAATCAAGCTCAAACTCATTTCACGATTTCCATTTTTGAGGTACATTTTATGAATTTTCATCTCATTATTTAGGCATTGTTAGGCTTGCATTTGTGAAGATAAAATATTGACATCATTGCCCTGAAACTATACATGTCCATAGATTTCATTTATCTTGCTTGAGTAGTGAGAATTTTGAGTTTGAAATTTCTGAAATATTTAGGTCAGAATTTGGTACTTTTAGAAATTCTCATTCGTCTTTGATTTATAGCTTATGATATTTATATGGTTGGATTCGTATGGAAAAATGGAGCAACTTTCATATTTGCATATTTTATTTTTGTTGAGAAATAGTGAAGTTACAGGATCCATGGCTGGAGGTTGAAGATGAAGTTGTATTCATGACATAACTTATGTTACATATTTATTGTTTTGTTTATATGAACGGATGTATAGCCACCCCAATGATAAAGCGCGCGCCTGTTAACCTTTGGGACCTGAGTTCGAGCCTCAGTGGTACCCTTTTGCTCTTTTTCACATTTTTTTTCCATTTTTTTGTTTCAGCAGGCGCATGGGCTTCCCCCCTTTGGGCTTTTTGTTTTTTTTGCGGACCTCTAACCCCTATTTACTTTTGCACCCCTGGCCCTTTATTTTCTTTATTATTTCATTTTTCTTTTTCTTTATTTTATTTTCATTATTTTTATTATTATCATTATTATTTTTATTAATAAAAAAATCCAAAATATTTTTATTTATTATTTACACTTATATATTTTATTTTCTTTATAAAACAAAAAGAATAAAAACATTTCTATTTTAATAAATAAATTTCTTTTCTTAATTAATAAATATTTAGATAATTAGGTTGAATTATTATATTATTTTCTTTTCTTTTAAATTAATTTAGAACTTAGGTTTCTTTTAATTAATTAATTTTCATATTATTTTTATTAAGCTAAAACCTTTTCATAAAAAACCCTAAAAAATACTTTTTAATTTAATTTCTTTCTTAATTAGCTTAAGTTTAATTTTTCTTAATTTTAATTAATCATTTTCTTTAATTAGGTTAAGACAAAACCCTTTCATTAAAAACCAAACTAAATAATTTCTTTTTCCATTTACATTTGTGCATTATTTATTCAATTCTTGTACAATATTCAATATGGTTGTAATAGTTAATTAGGTTTAATTTTCTTGTAAATCCCCATTTGTAAATTTGTATACCCCCTCTCCTAATGATGTAATAGTTTAGTAATTTTAATTTCTGCAATTTATCGCTTTATATAAATGCTAGTAAACTAGGGTTTGTATGGAAAGATAAAATCAACAAGTAGTAAACCCTAATTCAAGACAAAACAATACATGTAAATCCAACACACTTGCACACTTACACCCTTAGGGTGATTCCACTTTGTTGCCTTATAAAATGGTTATGTTATGCATGTGGAATATCTTAGCAAAAAGCAATCAAAAATACAAGATCATAGTCCCTTGATGACGCTATCAAATGTTGCCTTTTAAAATGATCTTAGTCCCTCAAATAGAAATGCTAAGATATCTCACAACATTGCTATCATGGATATACGATGACCCACGTCCGTCCCTTTACATCCAAAGATAAGGCTTCTTACCAATCAATGGTAAGATAGCAATATCAAAGGAAAGGAAGAAATGAACTAAGACTTTTGAGTAGGTAGATTGTTCCTAGTTGCTTGCTCATTTTCAAATTAATCACCCTTGCTTATTTTCAAAATAAACACCAACACTTTCAAAAACACTTTCAAAAAATTTTCCAAACATGAAACATTTTCAAAATATCAACACTTTATATACGTTCTTACGAACAAGAACTATTACAAAGTTTGCCTAAACGGTGGCGCCTTTTCGAAATACTTTCAAAAACCACACAAAGCATATTTTCAAACAAAAGCAAGTGATCTAGCAAGCAACTAAGAGCCCATAGATAACTATGGATGAAAAGGGTTCTAACACCTTTCTTTTTCATAATCTACCCCCCCGAACTCAAGAAACAATCTCAAAGGTCTTTCCTGTTCTTTTCAGCCTTTCCTTTTGGATAAAAGAAAATTCGATGGTGACTCTTGCTAACTGTAACATTTGCGATAAAACTCAAAACACTCAAGTCAGTTCTCTCACCGTATCACATTTACAAGTGAACATCATGGCTAAATGGGAGATCGCAAATTTTTTTGGAGACAAAGATTTTGGGTATTGGAAAGTAAAGATGCAAGAAATTTTAGCTCAAGAGGAGTGTATTGAAGCTTTAAATGGTGAAGTGTAGATGCCTGCACACCTTAGTAAAGTAGAGAATACTGGAATGATGGATAAGGTTAGAAGTGTCATTATCTTGTTCCTTGGGGATAAAGTTCTAAGAGAAGTCACTAGAGAGTAGACTACTGCTTTGATGTGGGCAAAAATTGAATCATTGTATATGACCAAGTCTTTGCCTCACATGTTGTGTTGGAAACAACAACTCTATTCATTATGAATGGTGGAGAAAAAATCCATAGGGGAGTAAATTACAGAATTTCACAAGAATATTGATGATCTTGAGAATATTGAAGTGAAAATTGATGATGAAGACAAGGCTTTACTCTTGTTGATTTCATTACCCATATTCTTTGACAAATTTAAGTATTCCCTTCTTTATGGTAAGGAAGGTACTATCACTTTGGATAAAGTTAATACGGTGGTAAAATTCAAAGAATTTTCAAAAGAGGAAAATTTAAAGAGTGAAGATAGTGGTGAAGGCTTGACTGTCTCAAGAGGAGGAACTGAACATAGAGGGGTGTCCAAGTCAAAGAAGTTTGACAAGTCAAAGGTAAAATATCTTAATTTTCAAAAAACTTGTCACTTCAAAAAGGTAAATGATGATTATGTTCAAGTTATGGTTGCCTCAGATCAATATTATTATGAGAATGATGAAGCACTAGTGGTGTCGAGTTTAAAGACTGAAGATAGTTGGATCATAGACCCAGGTTACTCTTATCACATGTGTCCAAGAACATAATACTTTGAGACTTTGAAGCTGGTGTAAGGTGGAGTAATTCTCCTTGGTGATAATAAGACTTGTAAAGTTCATGGTATTAGTATGACCAGACTTGAATTTTTTGATGATTGTGAGTTTCTTATTCACAACATGAGGTATGTTCTAGAACTCAAGAAATTTGTTATCTATAAGAAATGTTTGATGATCTAGGCTATTGCACTAAAGTTGAACATGGAGTGTTGAAGATTTCATATGATAAAGTGATTATTGCTAAAGGGTCTAAAATATGTGATCTATATATTTTAGAAGGTTCAAATGTTGTTATGCATTCATCATTAACTAATGGAAGCTTTCACGAAAAGAAAGAGCAAATGGATTTGAGGTCAAGACGTTATGAATGCCTTAAGGTTGTTTCAGAAGTGTATAATAAATTTTGAAGAAAACAAGGGATAAAAATGCATGTGACCATTGAGTTGTTATTGAGTTTTTAGGGAAGGGTTGATGTCAAAGCAGCTTACTTGGTTGGTAGAGAATTTCTTCAGAGGAAGAACAGTAAAAATCAAGGGATAAACCTGTTAGAAACTATAACGGGGAAAACTCAGCTTGAGGTGGAGTTTCCTACTATAGATACTAGTAGTAGTGAGGAAACGGTTACAAAAATACATGATTATCATTTGACTAATGATAAGGTAAGGGAGGGGATTGTAGCATCTCAGAGGAACGAGCATGCTAGCCTTGGGTGTTATGCTTTGAATGTGGCTGAAGGGTTGCAAAATACAGAAACATGGACCTTCAAGGATACGTTTGAAGGTATGTGGAGTCGACGATGGTTGAAGAATCATACTTGTGGGCTTGATAGATTGCCTAGGCATACAATTATAATAAAAAATAAGTGGATGCAAGTGGCAAGATCAAGACTCAAGGATGCCTTGAATTTGATCATGATTATTGATTAGATTTTCAACATGGTAGAAAACAACAAGGTGCTTGATGTTTAAATTGACATCAACACGGTTTAAAGTCAATGTAGTGATTGTTGAAGTATGTCTTAAAACATTTGTTGAGGAAGAGAAATAAAATATCTTTCGAGATTGCCAAAAATTATGAAGCCGGAGAGCATTAAGGATGTCTGGTTTGGGCGATTTACGGATATCAGGTTTGATCAATTCAGTTTGAAGATCTGGGCATTGATGTTAAAATATTGGATATATATTTTATATTAATTTAGAAATAGTCTAAATTAACATAAAATATATTAGAAGATATTTGGTGTACAGTGGGAGAACTGACTTGGGTGTTTTGCGTTTGATCGCAATTGTTGCGGATAGCAAGAGTCGTCACCGACTTTTCTTTTATCCATTAAAGGAAAGGGTAAAAAGATCAGGAAAGACCTTTGAGATTATTTTCTTGAGTTTGGGGGGTAGATTATGAAAAGGGAAGGTATTGGTACCCTTTTCATCCATAGTTATCTTTGGGCTCTTAGTTTCTTGCTAGATCATTTGCTTTTGTTTGTAAGTGTGTTTTATGGTGGGTTTTGAAAGTATTTTTGAAAAGCGCCTTCATTTAGGCAAACTTTGTAATGATTCTCGTCTCTATAAGAATGTATACAAAGTGTTGTACTTTTAAAAATATTTCATGGAAAGTGTTGGTGCATTTGAAAAGGTGTTTGTGCTTGGAGATGAGCAAGCAACTAAGAACGTTTCTACCTACTCAAAAGTCTTTGTTCTTTTCCTCCTCCTTTAGATGTTGCTATCTTACCGCTGATTGGTAAGAAGCCTTATCTTTGGATGTAAAAGGACGGGCGTGGGTCATCGTATAGTCATGATAGCAATATTGTGAGGCATCTTAGCATTTCTCTTGAGGTACTAAGATCATTTGTAAGGCAACATTTGAAGCATCATCGAGGGACTATGATCTTGTATTTTTTTAATTGTTTTTGCTAAGATGTCTCACATGCATAACATGACCATTTTTCATAAGGCAACAAGTGGAGTTAACCTTAGATATGCAAGTGTGCAAGTGTTTATATTTCATGCTTGGTTTATCTTGAATTAGTGTTTTCTAAGATTGATTTTATCTTCCCATACAAATCCTACTTTACTAGCATTTATATGAAAGCGATAAATTACGAAAAGTAAATATTCTACGCTATTACAATCATTTAGGGAATGGGGTATACAAATTTACAAATAGGGGTTGCAAGAAATTAAAGTTATAATTATCTATTACAACCATATTGAAATAATATACAAGAATTGAAATGTAAAATAGATTTTCTTTGTTTTTTTTAAGAGAAGAAATAAATTTTCTTAAGGAAATGTTTTTAGTCTTTTTATTTTAAAATAAATAAAGTAAAGTATATGAATATAAAGTATTTTTGGTATTTTTGATTAATGAAAATAAAAGTGATGATAAAAATAATAAGAGAATAAGAGTTAGAGTCAGCGTGTTGCTGAAAGCATAGAGATAAGAGAGAGCAGAAGTTCTGACTCTAGCACGCTGCACATTAGAAATAAAATGTTAGCAGAAAATGGGGAAAGGCAGAAGTTCTAGATCCAGACACACCAAAGTTTTGGGGTTGCGGGAAGCAAAGGAAAACCTAGAAGTTCTGATTGTTGAAAGAGCCTAGAAGTTCTGATTATTGGAAAAGCCTAGAAGTTCTGATGCAGGTGGAAACCTAGAAGTTCTAGTGTTACTGGGAGGCTAGAAGTTCTGTTAATGGATAAGTGAGATGACAATGTTATTGGATGAGACTGGCTAGAAGTTCTGGTCCAGGAGTACTATTTTGACAAACAACTGGGAGGGGTTTATCTATAAATTCTGATCCAGGAATATTATTTGACAAATAATGGGGTAAAAATGTCAAGAAATAAACATAAAAAGATGTTTCTAGGGCTAGAACCCAGGACCCTTAACACTAATGCCTTATGCGCACGCTCTCTACCACTGGGGTGAATGTACATCCGGTATTAAAAGCAAAAACATAAGCATATATTACAAAGTAAGTTCTGATGATGGACTTCATCTCCTTCTTTACGCCAACCATAGCATCTGCAACTTAGTTATTTCTCATAAAAAATACAAACATAGCAGTTATGGAAAATTTCATCATGGTTTCAGAAATACAAAGCATCAAAACTGTAAACCAGAAGTAAGCATGAATTTTGCTAATCCTAATTCTGAACCCTAATTTCCTCAAGAAGTTTTGATCTGAAATTCTCTCTAATTAGGCCATATAAATGAAATCTATAAATATATACAGATTCAGAGCCATGATATCTACATCATGTCTTTGAAATTGCAAGCATACAATGCATATGTAATGAGATGAAAGTCAGAAGAAACTTACCTTGCAGCTGGAAATTATTCTGTGAGTTAGAGCCTGGTTCAGATTGCTGTGATGTTCTGGTCAACTTCCTCAAGTTCTCAGAAAGCTAAAACAACCCTTGACTTGAGCTATGGATGGTTGGAATATTCTGGAGCAGTCAAGATGCAAAGTTTTGATTTTTTGAAATGGAGAGTGGTGAAGACTGTATTACAGTTTGAAAATAGAAGTTGGGAAGGCTTCTACGTGTATATCAGAAACTATGTGGATGATTTGGTCAAAAAAATGCACAAGTAAAATTAGAGTTTGGATGCAAAAACTAAAAACTAGCAGGTTTTATGTTTGGGTTGTAGTTTCAGGTTCTTGGGGATTTTCAGCAAGGTTTCAGGGATTTTTCTCTCAATCTCCCATCCTTTTTTAAGTTTGAAAATGAAGTTTAATTTATAGATAAAGGATTTAGAAACTTGGAGAAGTCAGGAGTACAGCCATCACGTGTTATGGCTCGTTGACTTGTTTTTGAAGCAAATTTAGACAAGCATGTTTCAAGGCAAGGTATGGGTTAGCAGCTTTAATACGCCTAATCTGAGTTTGTAGACATGATTTATAGGGAAGTACACTCAGAAGCAAAGTAAAGTATGGGTTCAAAATAAACTTTGTACAAAAGTTTGCTTTTCAAGGACAACAGTGATACTTTCATGCCACACGTGGGAAGATCTTTTGGATAAAGGCTTAAACACTGGGATAAGTACTCAAAAGTTGGTGTGGGCATTAAATGATGATGAGATTTAACAAGAAAGAAGGCCTGCAACATGAGATTATGTAGCATAGCTTGAAACTGGATCAGAAGTTCAGTATAAACGCAACTTAGATTAAGAACAAATGTCCAACTTCTGATCTTTGAATCTCCCTGCTCCAGCATGATCTGAAGGAGTTCTCGGACTTTTCTGAAAGCTTGTAATATGCTTTGTAATCCCTCTTTGAATCATATTTGCAAACTCTGATTGTACCTACGTGAAAACTGGCCCAGAAGTTCTACTCAAATTCTGACTTGGAAATGTTCAGAAATTACTAAGTGTTTTAGTTTCATGGACGTGCCTTCAAGGATTTATAACTTGAAATCCTAGCATTTCTAGGAGAAGTTATGTTCTGTAATATTTTAGATCTCATTGAGATCTTAAACTCTTGTGTCAGAAGTTCTTCCTGAATCAACTTGCATCATGATGAAAATCTGGCCAGAAATTCTAAACTTATCATACTTTCTTAACTTTTAGAAAAATTTCAAAGTGTTTAAAACTTTGACTTTTCCAAAGTAATTTTGACTTTTGATATTTTTGGTGAACCAACTTCATATTCTAATATGTCTTGATGAAATGTGATTCTTGAAACTTGATTTTGATTAAAAAATGTCAAAGTTTGACTTTTTTTCAGTGTGTATTTGACCATTTTGCCCTTGTGTCAATCCAAACCTAAATTGATGTATTAGTGCTGCAAACTTGAGCCATGGAAGATCTTGTGAGAAAATTCTTGAGAAATGAGAGGGTAAATTTTGGGGTACAACAATATTTATAATATTTTATTATAATAATTGATGAGTTTTGTTTTGGATTTTGTTATGGATATGTTAGATTTTAGCAATTATAAATATGTATCTTTTATGTTATTACAGTTGGACAACTTTAGAGCTTTATAGCAAAAGGGAAAAATAAGGGTTTAGAAATCAAGGGATTTTTTTTAGAAAATAGGAGTTTGTTCTTTTAGAAAATTGGAATTGGAGAGGTTGGAAAATATTTGGTACCGTAGAAAATAGGAATTTGTTCTTGGGCGCCTTAAGGGTTTGTTTTTGGAAACTCTGAAGACGAAGCATATTTTCTTATAACTCATTTGTAATCTCTTGTAATAACTTTCTGAATATAGTGAATTAGAGAATTGCTCTCTCTCCTAGACACGTAGATCATTTGATCAGACTACTTTCACATTTTCTTTCCTTATTTTTGGCTGTTACTATTTTTTGTCCTCACATATTAAAGTGTTGATTAGAATTGAATCTTGTCATATTCACAACAAAGAATTAAAAATATTATTTTAAAAATAATATATTTTTATTATTTAATTTTTTAATTATTACACAATTAAATATAAGTGTTGATTTCTTTCATACTTAAAGAGTTAGATTTTTGAATTTTTTAATAATTTTTTTAAAATTTTAAAATAATATGATATTTTTTAATTAATATGTGAATACAGATAAGAGTACTTAAATAATCATGAAATACAAGTACGTGTATAAAAGTTGGTATTTACATATATATATATATATATATATATATATATATATATATATATATATATATATATATATATATATATATATATATGCTTGAAAATGAAAATTCTCATATATGTACTCGAGAATGAGAATCTTTTCAAATTATAAATATATGAACAAATACTATAATATGATATTCAAATCCTACTATTGCCAACCTTATCTTAGAATACAGGTGAAGATTATTATTATAAAAAAAAAATTGTATTAATTAAGCATCGTTGTAATAGAACTATCACATATATAATTTAAAGCATAAGAATTTTGATAGGATGAAATAAGCAAGTTACAAGTTATTCTTTTAAAAATAATATGAAGTTTACAAACGAATGTATAAAGGTGTGCAAAACAGAGAGTATACACACACAGTAAAATGATTTACAATAAGAAATCAATCTTTTTTGATATAAAATACCAATAGAACTATACAAGTCATCCATGACGGTTGAAGATACCCATTTCCACGATATTAATGCCCCGGTTAGTAGTCTCCTACCACCAAAGAATTAGATACTTGCGCTTTAAGCAATAATAACAGTCAAACATAATATTTGACTACTACCATAGAATATTATATACATCCCCCACTAAATCAAATCAACCATAACATATATTCAACTATACTACGTACATATTTCATTATATAATCCTATAAATTCAGATCTAAGTTACCTACTCTTTTTGTCAACCCATCATTCAAATTATTTCACCCACCACCTCTTGTTCTTTCCTTCTTTCTGTGTCTCCCACACAGGTATGTTCATTCATATTCACGATTCATCCATTTCTATTTTTTTTATTTTAATCTTTCATGGATTCCAGTTTCACAAAACTGCTAGTCTTAACTGTTTATTTAACTTTATCATCTTTTTCTTTACCTCACTTTTGAAAAATAAATGAAGCATTTTTGGAGACAGTGACAAAACAACATGTTAGCAGCCTAATTTTCTTGTCTAGATCCTTTGATTCAAATTTGAAACACCTATTTTTGTTTTCACATTTATTTTGATAAAAGTTCTTGTTCACATTTGTTGCTTTTTTTTTTTATAATTCCACTACTAATAAGAACCATTTTATTAGTAGTTATCAAATCAACTTTTTTCTTCCTTCACGTTTTCTAAGCCTCCCAACTTCTATTCACATTTAATGAAAGAAACCTTTGCTTAATTTTTCAAATGACAACTCTCTCCTCAAACTTTATCACCTCTAAAAACCACTTCTCCTTTTACTAATTAAGAGGCTAATTTTTGTATTATTGATTATGTTTTTTCATAGTTTGAGAAGCTGATTACAAGAGATTAATCTGAATGGAAGTAGAGAATGGTAGTGATGAGTTAGGAAATAATCATGAGCAGCGTGATGAAGCAACAACGTCGGAGAATAATGGTAGAGAAACAAGTACACAGGAGAAAGAAAAAGAAAAACAAGAGACAGTTTCGTTTCACAAGTTGTTCACTTTTGCAGATTCTACTGACATTTTATTAATGGTGGTTGGAACTATCGGTGCTGTTGGAAACGGTTTGGGTTTACCTCTCATGACTTTGTTGTTTGGTCAAATGATTAATAGTTTCGGTAGTAACCAATCTAACACAGATGATGTTGTTGAACAAGTGTCCAAGGTAAAATAAAAACCATGCACAAAATTATATCAATAATTAATGAATTCATTAATCACAGTTTTTTCTTTATTTTGGTGATGAAATTTCTTACAGGTATCTCTGAAATTTATATATTTGGCAGTAGGATGTGGGGTGGCAGCATTTTTCCGTAAGTATATATATTTTATAATTAAGATGATATTTTACCAATAGTTAGTTGGTCCAGTGGTGATCGGTGTTTTCAAACTAGATTAGGCGGTCTAGTCTGGAGGTCCAAAGATGATATTTTTTTAAGATAAAATACTAGACTTGTGAATTGTTTTTGTGTGTTTCTGTTTTCAGAGGTGAGTTGTTGGATGGTTACCGGAGAAAGACAAGCGGCGAGAATTAGAGGATTGTATTTGAAAACAATATTAAGACAAGATGTTGCTTTCTTTGATAAAGAAACAAACACAGGAGAAGTTGTAGGGAGAATGTCTGGTGATACTGTTCTAATTCAAGATGCAATGGGTGAGAAGGTAAGAATTTTGGAGTTGAATGTAGATTAAGATTTTGGAGTAAAAGGTTACATAGTTTGAATTTAATTTACTAAATGAAGGTTTAATTTTGTGTTTGAGAAAATAGGTTGGGAAATTTCTGCAGCTGATAGCAACATTCATTGGTGGTTTTGTGATAGCATTTATCAAAGGGTGGCTTCTTACTCTTGTTATGATGTCGACTCTTCCGCTTCTTGCTGTGTCAGGTGCTGTCATGGCTGTTATTATAGGCAAGATGGCTTCTAAAGGTCAAACCGCTTATGCAAAAGCTGCACATGTTGTTGAACAAACAATTGGATCAATAAGAACTGTATGTTGTTAGATATTTGACAAATTCTATAACTTATGAGTTGTACCTGGTTCTGCCGTCAAAATTGATAAACATGTTTTCTAACTACTTGTCTTGTGTATTTGTTCAGGTTGCGTCCTTTACTGGCGAAAAGCAAGCAGTGTCTAATTATAGAGTATTTCTTGTAGATGCTTACAAATCAGGAGTTTTTGAAGGTACTATAGCTGGAGTAGGCCTAGGCACAGTTATGTTTGTTATTTTCTGTGGTTATGCTTTAGCTGTATGGTTTGGTGCAAAGATGATAATGGAAAAAGGATATAATGGTGGCACCGTGATTAATGTGATTATCGCCGTGTTAACTGCTTCCATGTAAGTAACCATCATTTGTATGTTTCTTTTCTAGTCAAGGAAGTTTGAAATTTTCTTATGTTGGATATGTATTTTTTTTGTAGGTCTCTAGGACAGGCATCACCAAGTCTGAGTGCTTTTGCGGCAGGTCAGGCGGCGGCTTATAAAATGTTTGAGACAATTAAGAGGAAGCCAGAGATAGATGCTTATGATCCAAATGGAAAAACATTAGAAGATATTCAAGGTGAAGTAGAGTTAAAGGAAGTTTATTTTAGTTATCCTGCAAGACCTGAAGAACTGATATTCAATGGATTCTCTCTTCATATACCGAGTGGTACAACTGCGGCATTAGTTGGACAAAGTGGAAGTGGAAAGTCCACCGTTATCAGTTTGGTAGAAAGATTCTATGATCCACAGGCAGGTGAAGTTCTTATTGATGGCATTAACATGAAAGAATTTCAGCTCAGATGGATCAGAGGGAAAATTGGTCTTGTCAGCCAGGAGCCAGTGCTGTTTTCGTCCAGCATTAAGGACAACATTGCTTATGGTAAAGATGGAGCCACAATTGAAGAGATAAGATCTGCGTCTGAACTTGCAAATGCTGCCAAATTCATTGATAAATTGCCACAGGTTTTAGATTCTGACCAAACTCTCATACCATATTTCTAAAATATCTCATTTATTGATAACTTTATCCGATTGACCAATAATGAATTCAAAACAGTTTATCTATACATACTAGTCCATATGAAAATGGAAAAAATTATAAGGATACTAACTAACTTTATCTCTAATAAATAACATTAGTTTAGTACTTCAATTTCAAAGTTAATACTAATTGATTTTTGAATCCAGGGATTGGATACAATGGTTGGTGACCATGGAACCCAGCTCTCTGGTGGACAGAAGCAGCGCATTGCCATCGCAAGAGCAATCCTTAAGAATCCAAGAATTCTTCTTCTAGATGAAGCTACAAGTGCACTTGATGCAGAATCTGAAAGAGTAGTTCAAGAGGCTCTAGATAGGATCATGGTCAACAGAACCACGATTGTGGTTGCACATCGCTTGAGCACAATTAGGAATGCTGACATGATTGCTGTAATCCATAGAGGGAAAATGGTTGAGAAAGGTACAACAAATATTCAGTTTTCATGCATAGAGTATAATTCAAATTATCAGAATCTTGTTTATATATATTCTTTTATTTGTACATTGATCAGGCACACACTCAGAATTACTAAAGGATCCTGAAGGAGCTTATTCACAACTCATACGCTTACAAGAAGTAAATAGAGAATCAGACGAAAGTACAGATAATAATGGCAAGAGAGAGCTTTCTGCAGAATCCTTTAGACGTTCGAGTCAAAAGAAGTCGCTTCAAAGATCTATCAGTAGGGGATCATCTTTAGGGAATAGCAGTCGCCATTCATTTTCAGTTTCATTCGGTTTACCAACAGGTGTTAATGTCACTGATCCTGAAATTGAAGATTTACCAACCAAAGAAAAAGCACAAGAAATTCCACTAAGTCGCCTTGCTTCCCTCAACAAGCCAGAGATTCCAGTTTTACTATTTGGATGTTTAGCTGCCATAGGAAATGGTGTCATACTTCCAATATTCGGCATTCTGATTTCTAGCATCATCAAAACATTTTATGAACCGTTTGATGAGATGAAAAAGGATTCCAAGTATTGGGCATTAATGTTTATGCTCCTTGGTTTTGCATCATTGGTGGTGATTCCAGCACGTGGTTATTTTTTCTCCGTGGCTGGATGCAAGTTAATCGAACGTATCAGGCTAATATGTTTTGAGAAGGTGGTGAGCATGGAGGTTGGTTGGTTCGATGAGCCTGAAAACTCTAGCGGCGCAGTTGGTGCAAGGCTTTCAGCAGACGCTGCTTCTGTCCGTGCGCTTGTTGGTGATGCATTAGGATTGTTGGTTCAGAATTTGGCTACTGCATTGGCTGGTTTGATTATTGCTTTTGTTGCGAGTTGGCAGCTCGCATTGATTATTCTTGTCTTGATTCCTCTGATTGGATTAAACGGATACGTTCAAATGAAATTCATGAAGGGATTCAGCGCAGATGCAAAGGTGAGTTATTTTATGACATTTATAGTAATTAGTAATTGCATACGCACTAATAAGAAACTAGCTTATTTTACTAGTAATAATAATGGGAATTGAATTTGTTGCAGATGATGTACGAGGAGGCTAGTCAAGTTGCAAATGATGCAGTTGGAAGTATAAGAACTGTGGCATCTTTTTGTGCCGAAGATAAGGTTATGGAACTATATAGAAAGAAATGTGAAGGTCCCATGAAAACAGGAATAAGGGAAGGGATAATCAGTGGAACAGGTTTTGGAGTTTCATTTTTCTTATTGTTTTGTGTCTATGCAACGAGTTTCTACGCAGGAGCTAGACTTGTGAAAGCTGGGGACGCAACATTTTCAGATGTTTTCCGGGTACTAAACCTTTCCTACTAGTTGTAACATTTCATTGTGATCAAATCAAGTCTCTTAAAAACGAATGTTATTTTCTTGTTTTGCAGGTTTTCTTTGCATTAACTATGGCGGCTCTTGGTGTTTCTCAGTCAAGTTCCTTTGCTCCTGACTCCAGTAAAGCAAAATCAGCTACTGCTTCGATATTTGGAATGATTGATAAGAAATCTAAGATAGATCCAAGTGATGAATCCGGTACCACTCTAGACAACGTTAAAGGCGAAATTGAACTTCGTCATATAAGCTTCAAGTATCCATCTAGGCCTGATATTCAGATTTTCCGAGACCTCAACTTAACCATCCATTCTGGCAAGGTAAGTGATGGTTTACTTGTGTTTTATTTGAGAACTCACTTTGTAGAAAACAACTAATGGTTACTTACAATGTCAAAAAATTGTTTTTCACAGACAGTAGCACTTGTTGGTGAAAGTGGAAGCGGGAAATCAACAGTGATTTCTTTGTTGCAAAGATTTTATGATCCTGATTCAGGTGTCATTACACTTGACGGGATAGAAATTCGTCAGTTACAACTTAAGTGGTTAAGGCAGCAAATGGGTCTGGTAAGCCAAGAGCCAGTATTATTCAATCACACTATACGTGCTAATATTGCTTATGGAAAAGGTGGAAATGCAACTGAAGCAGAAATCGTAGCTGCCTCTGAATTAGCCAACGCTCATAGATTCATCAGTGGCTTACAGCAGGTACAGAATTAATGTTCCCTACGAAAATATCATTTTTTTTATGCTTTTGCTTTAGTCCTTATTAACATTATGTCATTTTGGTGGAATATTTTGACTTTAAAAGGGTTATGATACAATAGTGGGAGAGAGGGGAACTCAATTATCAGGTGGACAGAAACAAAGGGTGGCCATTGCACGTGCTATAATCAAAAGTCCAAAGATATTGTTACTTGATGAGGCCACTAGTGCATTGGACGCTGAGTCAGAGAGAGTTGTTCAAGATGCATTGGATAAAGTAATGGTGAATAGAACCACTGTGGTTGTGGCACATCGTTTGTCTACAATTAAAAATGCAGATGTTATTGCTGTTGTCAAGAATGGTGTTATAGTAGAAAAAGGAAGGCACGAAACACTTATTAATGTGAAAGATGGATTTTATGCTTCCTTAGTTCAACTTCATACAAGTGCTAAAACAGTATGAGTTTTACCACTTTATTCTATCACATTCTTCCTCATTTCTTTATACTTTAAAATAATTAGTTTTGAGAAATTTAATTGAAGAATAGATCAATATATATATATTTTTTAATATTTTCTTGTAAAAAATACTATTCAGATTATCGTCAATGTAATCTTATATGAATGAATAACAGGTTAATTTGACTTAAAGAAAAGTTGTTGCTGTCATGAGGATTACGTTTATTTTTCAATGACCGTAAAATAAATACAATACTCAGAAAAAGTAGTACTCATTTTGTCAAAGTTCAGATTCATATGATAGGAGTAACGATGAAGCACGACACGACAACTAAAGTAAAAAACGTCATGCATGACGAAGGTGTGGAATCATTAATTAATTCTTCAATACTATAATCAGAAAGTGGAATTGAATATACGACAAAAGAGTAAAAAAAGAAAAAAGTCAAAGTACTTAACATATCAAGTGCAGATGTCAATTGATAACTTGTGCCTCCGTGCTTGCCGCTAACTTAACATATCAAATCCACATATCTGTTTTTAGGATTAATTATCTATCTACTTTAATATATTAAAACGTATTCCCATCATAACTACTTTATGATTCTAACAAAATCAATTTAAATAATGTTTTTCATACTTAAAAGTAATTACAACATATAACTATTAATTATCCTAAAATTCTAATTTATTATATTGTATTTACTGCATACCATTATTTTTTCGCTGTTCCACATATTAGAATAAATTTTTATAATACACATCATTCATGTTATATCTTTGGAAACCTTTCCAATTCCTCTGTACTCTTTCCAATCGTCTATAAAAACATCGTCACCTTTTGCATCTATGGATAAATTCAATCACCCCATTCTCCTTCTTCCCCTATTCACCACTCTTCAATCTTCTTCTCCCTCTGTTTCTTCCTCCATTTCTACTTCACCCTCAAATCACATCTACAAGTTCGTTGGTTTTCTTTCATTAACTCTACTGTCATCATTTTACTTTTGGTTGGTTTGTTTGCCCTGATTTATTCAAGACACTTGAGTAGTGATATGAAAAAAGTAATTTTGTTCTCTTTTTTTGTTGTTGATAATTTTACAAGAGTAGAATTGTACACTATTTTTTATTTGTAGATTAATAAGTATTGAAATAGTTACATGCATGTTAAATTTGGATTACAGCGATATATCCAATGGCAATGATCTGGATTTTGTCTTTAGTCTACATCATAAATATCATTGTATTATTTTATGTTAAATTGTAATTTAGTGTGTCGAAACTATGTGTCGAAAAGATTTGATTTGTTTTAGATTTAAATAGATTTGATTTAAGTCTAGAATAAATTAGATTTGATTTAGTAACAAAAAGATATTTTAGGCTTTGGGTTTAGGGTATAAGCTCAGTTGTAAATAGAGGGAGTAACCCCTATTTTTGTAAGCAAGTCAAGCAAGTCATTCACAGTATTTTGCAGTTGTAAAATGAATAATAAAGTTTTCACAGTTTGTAAGCAGAGAGAAACTCTGCAGAAATTAATTGTTTTGTCTTCTTTTCTTTGTTTTTCTCATAATTAATCGTCATTGTGGTAGAAATTCATCATAGTCTTTTGGTGGATTTCCAACATCTGGTATCAGAGCTTTTGTTTCGATTCAAGGGAAGTATCAATCAAGAACGATTGAAGAATTCACGATGATAAGTTATGGGAATGCAAACTATCCAGCAACGCTACCAATTCTGAAAGTTGACAACTATGAGAATTGATGCAAACAAATGAAAGTCTTATTCAAGTGTCAAGGTCTTTGGGACCTTGTAAAAGATGGAGTCGAAATGCTTGGAGAAAATGCTTCAGAAGAAGAAAAGAAGAAATACACAAAATCTGAGAAGCTGGGTTATAAAGCATTATTTATAATTCATCAATGTGTCAGCCCAGACAATTTCGATAGTGATTCAGAATCTGCAAAAGAAGCTTGGGAAATTCTTGAGAAATCTTTTGGAGGCGCTGAGAAGGTGAAAGAAGTGAGGTTACAAACTCACAAAAGGACGTATGAACTGCTTCAAATGGAAGACAATGAAAACATATCTGATTTCTTCATTAGAGTTACAAAACTAGTAAATCAAATCAAGATATATGGAGAAGCGTTAACAACAAGAGTTGTTGTTTCGAAGATCTTGAGATCTTTAGCTCCTAAGTTCGACCACATAGTGGTGGCGATAAAAGAGGGGAAAGACTTGTCGAAATTGACAAAGGAAGAGCTTCAAGGGACGCTTGAATCTCATGAACAAAGAATGAATGAAAGAGTTGCAGGCAAATCGAAAAGTGATGTGGCCTTGCAGGCATATTCAGCAAAAGAAACCAAAGGCAAAGGAAAGTGTTTCGATAGAGGTAGAGGTGGCTACAACAAATCGAATGGTAGAGGAAACCAGATCGAAGAAAACATGTTGAATCAAAGAAGACCATACCAAGGCAACCAAATAGGTGGTGTTGCAAATAGAGGAAGAGGTGGTGGTCAAAAACCTGATAAGAGTCACATTCAATGTTACAATTGTCAGAAGTATGGACACTATTCGAGTGATTGTCCAGAAAAATGAAATAATCAAGAAAGTGATGCAGAGCTTGCAAAACATGAAGAAGAAGAAGAAGAGATGATGTTGATGGTCACAACAAGAGATGAAGATAGATTCAAGGACCAGTGGTACTTGGATTCAGAATGTTCATCACATATGTCTGAAAGGAAAGACTGGTTTGTCAATATAAAGCCCTCAATAAAAAATATGGTAAAATCTGCAAATGACAATACCCTAGCAGCTGAAGGTATTGGTGATGTTATGATTATGAGGAAAGATGGAAAAAGGTCAGTAATCTACAATGTGTTGTACATACCAGGCATGAAGAGCAATTTGCTCAGTATATGGCAGTTGATCAAAAAGAATTATAAAGTGTCAATCGAAGATAAGATGATGAGAGTCGTTGATGCAAATGAGAGATTAATCTTGAAGGCTCCTATGTCTCAGAATTGAACCTTCAAGGTTGAACTAAATGTGATGGAGCACAAGTGTCTTTCGACTGCAGCTAGCAAAGATGAATGAATATGGCATTATAGACTAGGCCATCTCAACTTCAGAGACATCAGATATTTTAAGAGAAGAAATATGGTTTCAGGATTTCCAAAAATCGACATTCCAAACGAGGTATGTGAGGAATGTGTGCAGACGAAGAAACACAAGAATAACTTCAGCAAGGATGCAGGAAGCAGATCGAAGGCTATTCTTGAAGCCATATACTCTGATGTATGTGGACCAATCCAGGTGGATTCGATGGGAGGTGTTGTACCCAAAAAATTTTCCTCCCATTTCTCAAAGAATCACCCTGGATCCTCAAGTTTGCTTCCAAGCCTCGAACTGCAATTTTTCAAGAAAGTCATCTGCAAGGGCAAAATTGTCATTTGCACGCTGGAAGGTCAAACTTTGACTTTTAGACCAAAACCAAGTTTCAAGAATCATATTTCATCAAGACATGTTGAAATATGAAGTTTGTTTCGTCAAAAAGTCAAAAGTCAATTTACTTTGGAAAAAGTCAAAATTCTAAATACTTAGAAATTTTTCTAATTGTTTAAGAAATATGACAAATTCAGAACTTCTGACCAGATTATCACCATAACACTCAGCAAATTCTGGACACTCTCAAGGCAGAGTTTGGTCAGAACTTCTGGGCAAGTTTTCACAAAAGCTTCAGTCAGAGTTTGCCAGGGTAATTCAAAAAAGGTTAAGAAGCATGCTGCAAACTTCCTAGAAAGTCTGAGAGCTCCTTCAGAACATGCTGGAGCCAAAAGATACAAAGATCAGAGGTTGGATGCTACGCTGAAGTAGAACTTCTGATCCAGAACTAAGCCATGGTGTAGAATCTCACGTTGCAGAATTTCTGATTTGATAAATCTCATCATCATTTAATGCTCATTTAATGCTCACAACCACTTTTGAGTTTTTGTCCAAAGGATTTCCTCACGTGTGGCATAAAAGTATCATTGATGTCTTGGAAAAGCAAACTCTTGTACAAGAGTATGATGGGCCCATGCGTTACTTTTGCTTTGGAAGTTACTTTTCCTTAATTCCTGCTTACAAATCCAGCATAGGCACGGCTAAAAGTTGTTAACCACCTTACTTTGTGCCTTGAACCATACTTGTTTGAACTTGCTTCAAGAATACGTAAACACCTAGCATATGATGGCTATATTTTTTTATTTCTCCAAGCTATAATATTTTTGCCTATAAATTGGGAGCCATTGGCAACAGTAAAGAGGTCAGAAATTTTGAGAAAGAAAAACCTTGAACCCCTGCAAAAATTCCAAGAGTCCAAAAATTGTAAACACAACATACAAAACTTGTTAACTTTTGATTCCTTGCATTCAAACGCCATTTTTCTCAAGTGTTTCTTGACTAAAACCATCCACACAGTTTCTGATTCACATATTAGAAGTTATCCTAACTTTTGTATTCATATTGTTATACACTCTCCATCCACCTCCATCTCAAAGAAGTCAGAACATCACCCCTTGGCTGTTTCAGACATTGAAAACTTCCAACCTACTGGGTACGAGAAGAAGTTGCTCAGAACATCACCAGAGTTCAGGATCAACCTCCAGTTCACAGAATCTTTTCCAGCTGCAAGGTAAGTTTCTGCTGACTCTCATCATATTACTTAGGCATTGTCAGATTTTTCATGTTTAAAATACAATGTAGATATTATGATTCTGATGATGTACATATTCTGAGATTTCATGCATCTGCCTTCCTAAGTAGAGAGAATTCCAGTTCAGAGCTTCATGAAGAAATTAGGACTCATAATTAGGATTAGCAAATTCACGTTTGCTTCTGACCTATATTACTGATATTTCTTGCTTCTGAAACATTATGAAACCTGCTATAACTGTCATAAGCACATCTTCTGTTTTGTTGAGAAATGACCAAGTTGCAGATGTTCTGACTAGCATGGAGAGGGAGACCAAGTTCTTCCAGTGGTATCAGAACTTCTGAAATCTACTTTGTTGCCGGTGGTATCAGAACTTTTGAAAACTACCTCGTTCTCAGCGGACCCAAAACTTCTGACTTCACCCATTTTTCACTAACAGGATATCTGTTTTGCAGCATGCCAGAGTCAGAACTTCTGACCTCCTTTAGTCAGCAATACACTGATTCTATTTTTCTTTTTCTCACTATTTTTGCTATTACTTTCTTTTTCATTAATAAAAAAGACACCAAAAACATCTTTGTTTATTTTTTACATGCTTTATTTTATTTCTTAAAACAAAAGATCAAAAATATTTTCTTAAAATAAAATAAGTCCATTTTACATCTTTTGTACATTCTTATCCATTCAATATGGTTGTAATAATAATTTAGGATTTAATTTTATTTGCAATCCCCATTCGTAAATATGTACCCTCATCCCCCAAATATTGTAATAGCGTAGGACTTTACATTTCCGCAATTTATCACTTTTGAATGTAAACACTAGTAACTAGGGTGTGTATGGCAAGATAAAATCAACAAATAGATCACCCTAATCAAGATTAAAATGCATGCAATCAAACACACTTTCACACTAGCACCCCTAGGGTAATCTCATTTGTTTCCTATCGGAAAATAGTCATGTCCCTCGAACATGGGCGTTTTAGCAAAGACCCTCGATAAAAGATCGTAGTCCCTCGATAACCCTCGATGTTGCCTTTGGTAAACGATCTAGTCCCTATGTGATACGGTGGGAGAATTGACTAGGGTTTTGCGTTTGTTTTCGCAAATGTTTCGGTTGAGCAAGAGTCGCCACCGACTTTTTATTTTATCCTAAGGAAAGGTTTTAAAAAAGCACAGCAAAAACCTTTGAGATTTTTCTCGGGTTCGGGGAGTAGATTATAGAAGGGGAAGGTATTAGCACCCCTTCTATCCATGGTTATCCATGGGCTCTTAGGTACTTGCTTAGATCAACTTGCCTTAGTTCTCATTTGTTTGAAATGGTGCTTTGTGTGTGGCTTTGAAAAGGTTTTGAAAAAGATGCCTTGCATAGGCTACCCTTGTAACAATTCTTTACTCGAATGTTTTACAAAAGGTGTTTGTCTTTTTGAAAAGATGTTTCAAGGTTTTTTGAAAGTTTGTTTTGAAAGTGTTTGTGAAGTGGATTTTGAAATTAGGCAAGTGTTTTCTTGGAAAGTTGACAAGTACTTAAGAGCTTATCTACCCTAAAGTTTTCTCAAAGATTTTTGTTATGCTTCAAACCTTTTGACAATTTTGTTCCACCATTGCATTTGGTGGACAATCTTGTCTTAGGATGTGGAAGGGACGGGCGCGGGTCATCGTTTAGACCATAGTTGCAATAGTGTTAAATGTCTTTGGGCAATTTTCTTTGAAAGGGGCTTGATCATTCATTTAAGCAACATTTTGAGGGACAATGATCATTTGATTATTTTGTTTTGCCCAAGGAAGTTCAACATGCAATATGGCCCAATTACTTGAAGGCAACAAAGTGAAATACCCTAGGGGTGCAAGTGTGAAATGTGTTGTCCATTTTTCATGCTCATTTATCTTGTATTAGGTCCAACTATTTTTGTTCATTTTTATTCGCATACAAAACCCTAATTCTAGCATAGTATGTTTAGAAAGCATTAAAAGTGCGAAATTTAAATTCCTACGCTATTACATCACAATAATATGGGGAGGGGGGTACAATGTTTCAAATGGGGTTTATTTGGATAAGAATTTAAACCTAAGACTATTACATCAATATTGAATATTTGCAAGGTAATTTAATTGTATAAATAGATAGAAATTGAAATAAATATGCAAAATGCAAAAAGAAAGGTTTTTATATAAAAAAAGTATTATATATATAAATAAAAGAAAAATAAAAAGGTATTATTTTTGGAGTATTTTCAAATTTAGGGCAAAAATCCTAATTTTAATCAAAATGTATATTTAATTAATTAATTCATATAATATTCATTATTTACATACAAAAATAAAATATGATATATTTGTAAAAAAAGGCATTTTTAGTATTAAATATTTAAAAATAAAATATGTACATTTTTTGGTGTTTTTACTCTAAATGCATTAATATATATATATATATATATATATATATATATATATATATATATATATATATATATATATATATATATATATATATATATATATATATATATATATATTATATATATATATATTATAATATATATATATATATATATATATATATATATATATATATATATATATATATATATATATATATATATATATATATATATATATATATATATATATATATATATATATATATATATATATATATATATATATATATATATATATATATATATATATATATATATATATATATATATATATATATATATATATATATATATATATATATATATATATATATATATATATATATATATATATATATATATATATATATATATATATATATATATATATATATATATATATATATATATATATATATATATATATATATATATATATATATATATATATATATATATATATATATATATATATATATATATATTTTATATTATTTTAAATATGTACTATATATATAAATAATAATAATAATTAATTTTTTTAGAAAATAGTATTTTTTATATAAAATATTTTCAGAGGGTAATATAAAATAAAAATAAAAATAGAAGTGTTTTTACATATTTTTCTATTTATCCTAAATAATAATATGTATTTATTTATGTATAAACAAAAGAAAATCAAATAAAAATCAAATAAAATCAAAAAATGATGAGAAAAACATTTTCAAAATTTTAATATGCTGAGAAAAAATAAATGAGTCAAATAAGAAAAGAAAAAGTCAAAAATCATGAAAAATGAAGCAAATGGGCTTGGGGGGTAAGAAAATGGAAATAAGGTGTAAAAAGAAAAGACCACACAGGCCCAGCCCATGTGGCTTCATCTTCAACCTTCGTTCAACAACATTCAAAAACGCGCGCCCTGTACTCCAGCTGCTAACTCCTGATTCCTGGCTTTTTAACAAAAACTCATAACATAAAAAATGTTCAGCATGAAGAGACGATTCTAACCATGTATAGAACTTGACCTAACTCTCTAAGATGAAGGAGAATTTCTCCTCCCCCAAATCCTAACCTAGTTTTTCTGTCATTTTCAAACTCCAAATTCTCTCTACTCAGGCAAAAGAAATGAAAAGTAAAGACATGGACATGTTCAGTGGCATGAGTATGACATTATTTCTTCACAAACTTAAGACTAATGATGCATAATAAGAGAGATACGAGTTCAAAATTTTACCTATTCAGTTGAACTTCTATCTGGAGATGTAGGAACCTTCAGTGCAAGGTGATGATTGGAAAAGCTTCCTTGAGGTCCAGGGATGCTGTTTCAATGCTTACTTTGTCTTGAGAGCTTCTGAATCAAGCTAGAGAACTTCAACTGCAAAACAGAAAAACAAAAATGGTGAAGTGGCTTAGAGGTGTTATAGGTTGTGTCTTAGCTTCTGGATAGTTTGCATAGGTTGTAAGGAAGGTAGAGGAACAGGTTTGGGCAAGAATGCTTGAAGGGATTGAGAGATAGCACTCAAACTGCAGGGGTTACTCTGTTTGAGCAGTTTCAAGGTGATTATGGCAATGGGAGTGTTTGAGAGGCTAAGGGCTCGTGTGTTAGCTTAGTTGGGAGATGCTGAGTATGTTTGATAAGTTTGTTCTTGTGTTCTAATGCTGAGATGAGAGTTGTTGTGAGTTATGGAACTTTTCTTCACACTTAAGCAACAAAATGCAACTTGAGTTTCTAGGCATGTAGAGGGCCCCTAATGTGCTGCATAATCCCTCCTTGATCAGTGTGTTATGCTCATAAACTTGTGCCATTCAGATTTGCAATGTACTTGTTGGATTTCTAAATTGACATAAAGTGAATTTTAGCAAAAATGGATAGTTCACTTTATCTAATTTGGGATTAATCTTGCATACAATGTCCAAACTCATAGAACAACACCTTAACACAATGAATATGCATTAAATTATGGAGTGTAACTTGGTTTAAGGACCTGTAATCTAACCTAAAGCATGCTGAGTTCAAATTGCAAAGTTATGGGCATGGAACTTGGTCATGAACAAAGTGGTTTTTTGCTATATTGTGAAATTCGATTCTCTCTAACCATGAGGTTGTTTGAGAAGTTCTTGGACATTTTGGAAAGCTTGGAATGTGTAATACAATCCATCTTTGAAATGCAAATTGAAATTCCAAGTGGAAGTGTATGGAAAATGGCCTTGAAGTGGGGTAGAAAACCTTGTCAAAATAGGTTAAAATTTCACTAACTTAAAAATGGTTTAGTGCCCTTATTCAAAAACTTGTAACTTGAGATACAAGCTTCAAATGAGAAAACTTTGTGAATCAAAGTTGTATATTATGCAACAAGCTACAACTTTCATGTTTGGACTTTTGTTTGAATCCAAATGGATCATGGTGAAAAAGTGGGGCAAAGTTGGGAAAAAATTAGGGTTTTTCATAACTTAGAAAAATTCTAAGTTATGAAAAATTCCATTTCTAACCCTAATTTGCATTTTGTGATTTCTTGGTGAACAAGCTTCATGATTTGGCATGTTTTGATGAAAAATGAATCTTGACTCTTGATTTTGACCAAAAAGTCAAAGTTTGACTTTTCAGTATACAGTTAAAATTGATCAATTGACTGGGAAATTCAACTGTCAATCTTGTGTACTTGGGATCTTTTGAGCTTGTTGATCATGTCAAGATAATTCCATGGAGTCCTTGAGTCCATGTGTGAGCTTGTTTTGCCATTGGCTAGGTCAAACAGTCAAAAATTGCCTTTGTACAGTCAAAACCCTAAAAATGACCATTTTGCCCTTTTGGTGATCTGATCAAATTTCTTGTGGAATTGTGATCCAAACTTGATCAAATGGTTCATGTGAGTCCAATATGTTGATGTGGGTCAATTTTCATGAGGTTTGACTGTCAATTGGCCACAGTTGACTTTTTCCCCAATACAGTTGATTTTTAGGTCAACTGTCCAATTGACTGGGCAAAACTTGGAATCAGGACTTGAAACTTGATATGGGTAAACTTGGGAGTCCAATATGAGGCATGAAAGTCATCTTAGGCATTTTAGGTCAAAATCTTTTTGTGCAAACACAAACCCTAATTTTGAGTCCACAGTGCAAGGATAGGTCTTGAGCAGATGAAACCCTAACTGGATCTTGAGCTTCAAAGGCTTTGTGGTGAGAAATCAATGAGAAATGGGAGGGCAAATTTTGGGGTACAACAGTTGCCCCTGTTCAATCTTCTTGAATCCTAAGAGTTAGATGGGCAAGCTTGCCTTTCGTGACTCGAGGGTAAAAGGAGATTGGACACTAGAGTGCCCGGAAATTTGCACTTGTCAAAGCAATGGATACGGGAATGGGCTTAGAGATGCCATTTGGAGATGGGCTTAATGATGCCATCTGGGAGAGTGACAGAAATCTTGTCGGGGATGGGCTTAGAGATGCCATCTGGAAGGGAATATCAGGAAGGTGTCCAGGCTTGGGACCATCTCTGAACTGGGGGGTCTGAACAAGCAATAGATTGACATCCGTTGTTGGGAGGAATCTGTAAACTGTTTTCAGTGGTTTGGAGAAGAAACTGAACAAGCGATAGGTTAACATCCGTTTACTTGGAGAACCCGTGAACTGTTTTCAGAAATCTTGAAGTTGAATAAGCAATAGAGCAGCATCCGTTGTTGGGAAGCGTCCGTAAACTGTTTTCAAAAAGTTGTATCTGAACAAGTTGATAGATTAACATCCGTTGTTGGGAAGAATCCATAAACTGTTTTCAGGAGGTCTTGAAGAAGAATCTGAACAAGTGACAGGTTAACATCCGTTTACTTGGAGAAACCGTGAACTGTTTTCAGAAAGTCTTGAAGTTGAATAAGCAATAGAGCAGCATCCATTGTTGGGAAGCGTCCGTAAACTGTTTTCAAAAAGTTGTATCTGAACAAGTTGATAGATTAACATCCGTTGTTGGGAAGAATCCATAAACTGTTTTCAGAAATCTTGAAGTTGAATGATTTTTAGTCTGTCGACTGATCTTTCCTGAAAAGGTAAAGAGTTAGTTGCATGCAATGTTATGATGCATGATGCGATATACGTGACATCAATGTTTTATGACATGAATGTGATGAATGCGCATGTAAGCTGACGAGCTAACTTGCTGAGGATAAATGAATTCAAGGTGGCTGAAGATAAAAGCATCTTGACTGTTGCTGGGGGAAATAAATCCTTGGCTAATACTGGGGAAGAAAATTCCTAATGACCTCTACTGGGGAGTATCAAACTAGTAGACTCATGCTGAGGAGGTAAGACTGAGAACCTTCAATTTGATGGGAAGTAACTCTGGCGATCTCATTGGGGAACTCAAGATTTCTCTTTCTAAGACTCTGTGGAGAGAAGGCTCATTAGTCTGGCTCCGCTGGGGGTTGATAATTCGAAATTTTAACTCGGCTGGGGATAACAAAGATAAGCTTCTCCGGGGATCATATTGATAAGTTAGGCTGGGGAATTTCGATGAACTCCGCCGGGGATAGGAAGAATTCTGGCGAGTGCGATCTTCTGTGGCTGTTAGCTGAGGATAACCCAGTTATAAGCCTTTGTGAGGAATAACTTTGAATAAAAAACGGGGGAGACGTTTGTGCTCCGCGGGGGAGTACCTTCCAGAATCTTACTGGGGATAAGCTTCGAGGGTCTGCTGGAGGTATGTCTCAGGGTTTGCTAGGGATGTGGATTTCAAATCTCTTTGTGGTTTCCTTCGAGAGGGTGCCAAGGTATTCATCTGTACCTTCATCCTATCAGTAATCCTTTTTCTTAGGTTCACTTTAGGAAGTGATTATGTTTCAAATGCATATGCCTATTTAACAAAACATTGGACGTTTCTCAAAATAAAATAAATAGTGCAAAAAAGAAAAAGGGAAATGACACAAATTTTTGGGAAGAGTATTTGTATTGATTTTCTTTGAGTATATTTGTACAAAGGAGACAATCATCCTAGTAAGAGGATTTTGCCGTAAATATTGAAAGATTTTATACAAAATAAAGGACGGCTATGTGAAATAATTCCATGGGATTCCATTCTGCTACAGCTTTCACAACTCTGAATATCTGCCCGTTCAGTGCTTCGTTTGACGATGACTGGATTGATTAGAAGTCTGGAACTGGTTGATGAAGAGATTGTCTTTGAAGTGATCCGACGAGACATAGTCATACGCTTTAATTCCCTAACTTTTGCCTGAATCGCCCTTTCGGGTTTTCGATCCACCGGGAAACCCCTTTTTGCCCAAGCCGCCCTTTCGGGTTTTCGACCTGCCGGGTGTACAAATTTTTTTGTTTTTATCCCTAATTTTTGCCTGAACCGCCCTTTCGGGTTTTCAGTTCACCGGGATGCCCATTTTTGCCCAAGCCTCCCTTTCGGGTTTTCGACTTGCCGGGTTATTTTATGAGTAGTATCTTTTGACTATGTCTGCGTTCGCAGGGTGCGGCAAATCGTCGCTGTCCATGGTGGTCAGAATCATTGCACCACCAGAAAATATGCTCTTGATCACAAATGGTCCTTCATATGTAGGAGTCCATTTGCCCCTGGGATCACTTTGCGGCAAGATAATCCGCTTGATTACGAGATCCCCGACTTGATACACTTGACGTCTGACTTTCTTATTGAAGGCCTTGATCATCCGCTTTTGATACGTCTGACCATGGCATATAGCAGCAAGTCGTTTCTCGTCGATCAGATTGAGTTGATCCAGTCGGGTCTGCATCCAATCATCTTCATTCAAACCTGCATCCTTCATAATCCTCAGAGACGGGATTTGGACTTCCATAGGCAAAACAGCTTACATGCCATAAACCAAAGAAAATGGGGTTGCCCCAGTTGAAGTACGTGTCGTCGTACGGTATCCATGCAGAGCAAACGGTAACATCTCATGCCAGTCTTTGTAAGTGACTGTCATTTTCTGAATGATCTTCTTAATGTTTTTGTTCGCAGCTTCAACAGCACCGTTCATCTTCGGCCGATAGGGAGATGAATTGTGATGATAAATCTTGAACTGTTCGCATAATGCAGTGATCATTGTGTTATTCAGATTTGTACCATTGTCCGTGATGATTCTGTCTGGAACACCATACCGACATATGAGATTTTGCTTGATAAAGCGGGCAACCACATTTTTAGTAACAGAGGCGAAGGAAGCTGCTTCGACCCATTTAGTGAAGTAGTCAATGGCAACCAGGATGAAGCGATGTCCGTTGGAAGCCGTGGGCTTGATCTCTCCAATCATATCAATGCCCCACATTGCAAAGGGCCATGGAGCAGTCAGGACGTTGAGGGGAACCAGAGGGATATGAACTTTGTCAGCATAGACTTGACACTTGTGACAAGTACGGGAATGTTGATGGCAGTCAGCCTCCATGGTAGACCAATAATAGCCTGCCCTTAGGATCTTCTTAGCCATTGTATGCCCGCTCAAGTGAGTGCCAAATGTGCCGCTGTGTATATCAGTCATGATCAACTCTGCTTCAACTTTATCCACACATCGGAGTAGTACACAATCATGGCTTCGTTTGTAAAGGATGTCATTGCTCAGGAAGAACTTAGCAGTGAATTTCCTTAAGAACTTCTTGTCATTCACGGAAACTCCTTCAGGGTAATCCCTAGTCTCGAGATACCTTTTGATTTCATGGAACCAAGGTTGTTCCACTACTTCTTCGGTATTAATCTCGTGGCAATGTGCCGGTTCATCCATTCGCTTGATGGTGATTTGGGGAGCCTCGTTATCCCAGTTGAGTTTAAACATGGAGGACATTGTGGCCAGAGCATCGGCTAGTTGATTCTCTTCTCTCGGGAAATGCTCGAAGGTAATTTGCTCGAAATGAGGCAACAATGTCAGGACATGTTCTTTGTATGGGATAAGATTAGGATGCTTGGTATCCCAGTCTCCTTTGATTTGGCTGATGACCAAAGCCGAGTCCCCGAATACGATCAAAGATTTGATCCCCAAGTCTATAGCAGCTTCGAGACCAAAGATGCAAGCTTCATACTCAGCCATGTTGTTTGTGCAGCTGAAACAAAGTCGGGCCGTGAAAGGAGTGTGACAACCTTCCGGAGAAATGAGTACTGCGCCAATACCATTTCCAAGTGCATTTGAAGCACCATCAAAGTACAGGGTCCATCGGGATCCCTTTTCGGGTCCATCATACGGTCCGTCACTTTCAGCGTTGTCCAAATTCATGATGTCCTCGTCTGGGAAGTCAAACCTCATGGGTTGATAGTCTTCAATAGCCTGATGAGCCAGATGGTCAGCTAGTACACTCCCTTTTATAGATTTTTGGGTGGTGTACTGGATGTTATACTCAGTTAAGATCATTTGCCATCTAGTTATCCTTCCAGATAAGGCGGGCTTCTCGAAGATATACTTGATAGGGTCCATCTTGGAAATTAACAAGGTAGTATGGGTCAACATATACTGTCTTAGTCGGCGAGCAGCCCATACCAAAGCGCAGCAAGTTTTCTCGAGCAGTGAGTAGCGAGTCTCACAGTCGGTAAACTTTTTGCTAAGGTAATAAATAGCGTGCTCTTTTCGACCAGACTCGTCATGCTGGCCCAAAACACACCCCATTGAGTTATCCAAGACGGTTAAGTACATGATCAATGGCCTTCCTTCGACAGGTGGCATCAGAATAGGAGGTTCTAACAAATACTCCTTGATTCTATCAAAAGCAGCTTGACAATCATCGTTCCATTCAACTACCTGATCTTTCTTCAAGAGTTTGAAAATTGGCTCACAGGTAGAAGTCAGATGTGAGATGAATCTGGCAATATAGTTTAAGCGCCCCAAGAATCCTCTGACCTCCTTTTCAGTACGGGGAGCAGGCATCTCTTGTATTGCTTTTACTTTTGCCAGATCGACTTCAATGCCTTTGTTGCTTACAATAAATCCCAGGAGCTTACCAGACCTAACTCCAAAAGTGCATTTACTTGGATTCAGCCTGAGCTTGTACTCTTTTAATCTGGCAAACAACTTTTCCAGATGTTCAAGGTGCTCTTCCTCTGTTTGTGACCGAGCTATCATATCGTCTACGTAAACTTCAATCTCATGATGTATCATGTCATGAAATAAAGCTACCATGGCGCGTTGATAAGTTGCCCCTGCGTTCTTCAGCCCGAACGGCATCACTTTATAACAGAAAGTGCCCCATTGTGTGACAAAAGTCGTTTTCTCCATATCCTCGGGGGCCATTTTGATTTGATTGTAGCCCGAGAATCCGTCCATGAAGGAAAACACCTTATGCTGAGCTGTATTGTCGATCAAGATGTCAATATGAGGTAGCGGGAAATCATCTTTAGGGCTGGCCCTATTCAAATCCCGGTAGTCCACACACATTCTGACTTTGCCATCTTTCTTAGGAACTGGCACAATGTTAGCGACCCATTGAGGATAGGACGTAACAGCCAGAAAGCCAGCGTCGAATTGCTTCATTACTTCTACTTTGATTTTTTTGGACATGTCAGGCCTCATTCGGCGAACTTTTTGTTTGATAGGTGGACAATCCTATCTTGTAGGGAGACGGTGAACCACGATGTCTGTGTCTAGACCCGGCATGTCTTCATAGGACCAAGCGAAGATCTCAACATACTCATTCAACAACTGTACTAGGCGCTCCTTGACTTTTGGTTCCAGATTGGCACCTACTTGCACCTCCTTCCGATCCTCCTCGGTTCCCAGGTTAACAGTTTCCAATGGCTCTTCATGCGGTAAGATGACCCTTTCCTCTTGTTGCAGGAGTCTGGCTAGTTCCCCGGGTACTTCACAACCTTCGTCATCTTCATACTCGGCTAGATTGACCAGATCTTCAGAGTTATTGAAAGATACAGCAGAAAAGTCACCCATGGAATCCGGAGTGGATGGGTACCTGCATTGGTGAGTGTGGGTGTGTGTAAGGGATAGCCATCCTTAAAAAAAATGCAAAAGGAAAGAAAATGAACATAAGCAGTTTATCAAATGAAAAACGTCCAATGAATCATTAAACATGGCATATGAATATGAAAAATAGTCAAAACCCTTACAAGTGGACCTACATGCCCCGGGCAAGGCAGGAGGTGAAAAGACAGTGTACGGATTGTTTGAAAATAAAATATTACAGACCAAATAGGAAATGTTTAACAGATAAATTACTGATGAATAAAAGTGATGGGGACAAAGTCTTTAGCCTCCCAATTGCTCAATCCTCCTTTGACCGTTGGATGAATCCATTCTTCAAAGTTGCTTTCCTTGTCTTCATCTTCCAGGGCGTTGATTCGGTAAGGAGAAATTTTGATCGGCGCTCTTTCAATCTTTGACTGGCGCATGGCCTTCTGGCCAGCGGCGGTGAATTATCAGTTTCATGCGGAAAATCGGGTAACTGCCCCCACGCTGAATTCTTCCCTTCTTTAACTGCAGCCCTTGCATCCTCCAGAGATGCCATCCTGGCCATCTGTCTTGGTGTCTCAGCTGCCAATTTCGCCACTGCTATCTCAGGAAGCACTTCTTCGAAATGTTGAAACGGTGTCTCAATGAACTCTCCTTCAACCTCCACATACCGGAAAGAATTTAAATGGCTAATCATGTACTCTTCTTCGCCGTGGACAGTAATGATCTTTCCCTTTACAGGATACTTCAGCATCTGATGCAAGGAAGAGGTGACTGCCCCAGCATGGTGTATCCAAGGTCTACCCAGCAGGCAGGAGTATGATGGACGGATGTCCATTACATAGAAAGTGGATTTAAACACCTTAGTACCTATCTTGACAGGAATTTCAACTTCTCCATGGACCATTCTTTTCGACCCATCGAAAGCTCTGACGACAATATCACTAGGCTTCAACTCCAAACCTTCGCAATCTAGCCGGTCCAAGGCCTTCTTAGGCAAAACATTCAGCGACGACCCGGTATCAACCAAAACATGTGCAAGGGTGGTTCCGCAGCATTCGATTGAAATATTCAAAGCATCATTGTGATTTCGGCCTTTAGGGGTTAGGTCGGCATCAGAAAAGCCTAATCCATTGTCGGCAGTCAGGCTAGCCACGCAATGTTGAAATTGATCTGCAGAGGTTTCCTGGGGCACATGAGCTTCCTTTAGAAACTTAATCAAAGCTTGAGCGTGCGCTTCTGAGCAAAGCAACAGTGCCAGCATGGAGATCTTGGAGGGGGTTTGCCCCAACTGTTCCACCACATCGTAATCACTTCTCTTGATTATCCTTAAAATCTCGTCCATTTCTTTCTTGGAGGCTTCCGGGATTACCAAGGGTTGAGCCCTCGTCCTGACGGGCTCATCTTGTATTCCTTTTCCTTTATCAACAATGGTAGGAGAGGCAGCACTAGGAACAACGATTTCCTCAATCAAAGGAGTTCTAGCGGAGAGTTTTACTGGTGCAGGGATGACTTCTTTAGCTGATGAGGGTCCAAAGACTGCTCTTGGAGGAGCAATCTCTGGAGAAAATATTCTCCCGTTCCTGGTGATTTTGCTGGTGCCCGCAATGTTACTAATGCTGGCTTCTTCATCATCTGAATTTTCTTCAATTATTTCAGCTTGCTTGATACCATGGTAATAGATGTCACCACCATAGTTCCAAGGTATCGACTTCTCAGAAACATAGGGAATAGGCCCCGGCATTGTTATCTTCAAAGGTATAGATTTTGCAGCTGGTGTAATCTTAACAGGCTTTTTGACGGCCTTGGAAAGATTGGCGTGAATGGTTATGATTGAGACATTTTCAACATGAACTGGAACAGCAGGAACTTTTTCGAACAAAATTTGTCGGCTATCCATGAGGCCTTGGATGCCTTTCTTTAACAGCGGACAATCAAACGGCAGAGAGTGGCAACAGTAGCAGTCTTCTTTACATCCCGGGAAGATCCCGGCCCTTAACAAATTCAACTTAATGGTTAGCAGCGGAGTAGTCAGATCACTAACGTCAGCAACATACAGATCCTCTTCAATGGCATTGACATTCCGACCGTGCTTCGTCATAGGTGCAGATATCACATTGGGTTTTTCTGGAGCGTCAAACTCTACCTCCTTAGCCTCTATCAGGTCCTAGATCTTATGCTTGAGTGCCCAACAATCATTGGTGTCGTGTCCAACACTGTCTGAATGATAAGCGCACTTAGCATTGGCATGATAATGCGGAGAGGATGTATTTACATTCTTTGGCGCCTCCTTGATAGTGGCAAGATTCAATTTCAACAGATGGGGAAGCACCTGCGCTGGAGTCATATTAATACGGGTGAACTGCCGTTGTGGCCTTTCCACCCGTTGCTGATTTGGTCTGGATTGGTTGTAGCGAGGCTGCTCACTTGGAGTGTTTTGAATCATTACGGCCCCCACAGTTGGCCGACGCTCCATCTTCCCTGCTCTTCTTTGAGAATATACCATAGTTGTCTCCTTCTTAAAAGGCTTCTTCTCAACACTTGCAGCAACACCCTTCTGAATCTTTCCTGACTTGATGCCAGCTTCTATTCTTTCGCCTGTTAAGATCAAATCGGTAAACCCCGCGGAAGAGTTACCAATTAGATGATTGAAAAATGGCCCAGATAGGGTCCGAAGAAACATATCAACGAGCTCACGATCGGTTAAAGGAGGCTGCACCCTGCCAGCCAAATCCCTCCATTTTTGTGCATATTCCTTGAATCCCTCACTTGTTCCTAGTGACATACCCTGAAGTTGGGTACGGGTAGGAGCAAGATCAGAATTATACTGGTATTGTTTATAGAAAGCGGTGGCCAAATCTTCCCAATTTCTGACACTGGTTCCTTCTAACTGATAAAACCATTCCAACTGGGCTCCCGACAGGCTGTCTTGAAAGAAATGAATCCAGAGATTTTTATCTGCCGTATAGGGTTGAATCTTTCTCACATAGGACCTGAGATGCATTTTGGGACAGGATAGCCCGTCGTACCTCACAAACACTGGCACTTTGAACTTTGGGGGAATCACAATTCCGGCGACCAAGCCCATGTCTTCAAAATCCAAACCCGGTACCCTTTGCAATTCCATGGCAGCCAATCTGTCTTCTAAACCCTTATATTTGTCATCAGCTGGAGGATACTGCTGGTCAGAATAATCTTCATCCTCTTCAACCTCTTCCTCCTCTGCATCAGACTCGGAAGGCACCACAACTCGATCTCTTTTACTAGTCCCTTCATCAGAAGTAGGAGGAAATTCAAGCACCCTCCGAGCTTCTCTGTCAAATCTTCTCCCCAAAGTAGCCACTCCGACCCTCTTTTTCTTCTTCACTGGGTCCTTATTCTCCAGATGAGCCTTGATATCCTCTTGACTCTTGACCAAGGTCATCAAGAGTTGCTGGAACTGTGCATTATGGGCTTGTAGGTCTTTGACTGTTTGCTCGAGATCCATCCTACTGAAATAAACAGCAGATAGATAAGGAAACCTGGAGTGAGACCTGCTTATGCACATGATGAATGGTATGCTGATGTATGCAATGCATTCAAGGATTTAGGACATTCAAAGTTGTTTCAGACAAAAAAGAACGCACGTCATATTAATAAGAAGAAATTTGTTAGTACATAAATGCCCCATGGGCCAAATGTTACAAAATAAACTTCTCAAGGCAGAAAGACATTGCGCATCCTCTTCGGTGCGATGTAGGTGTTGAGGGCCTCTTGCTCGTGGAGTCGGCGGGTAAGCTCTAGAACCTTCTTTTCACTGGCGTAGTAGCTAGCTTCAAAAGTGTTCCGTTCCTCCTTGAGCTGAATCCAACTTTTCTGCATTTCCTCCCACGATGTAGGCATGTCTGGATGCAGGATGGTGTAGGGAACCTCTCCTTCATTGACGGGCTCTTTAATCACTGGGAGTACGTGAGGATAAGGCATCATTAGACTTTGGGCTCGGGCTCGTACCCACTTGAGATAGGGCTCAAGAAGGATGGAGTTCTTGTGTCCCAGAGTCTTGCTATCAACCTTGTTGAGTTTTCCCCAAGCTCTGATGAATCTTTGGCGAAGTCCTTGCGCATCGTTGTCGAAGTCGAAAACTAGGCTAGGAATCAACATGTCATGAGGGCCATCCCTCCGTGCATATCCAAATTGCCTCAAAGCTAGGCAAGGGTTGTAGGTGATACCTCCTCTAATTCCAAGTAAAGGAACATTAGGAAATTCTCCGCAACGATCGACGATGATGACATTTTCTCTGGACCGAGAACACCAATGCACATCAGAATGAGTGAGAGTCATCAATCGTTGGGACCACCTTGTACCTTGGTCATTCTTCAAGACAGATTGTGGAAGGTGCGAAATAAACCACCCTGCGAGGATAGGAGTACATCACATGAGAACACCCCTCTTTCTCATTGTTCGTGTGTAAAATGAGTGAAGGATGTCCCCAAGCAATGTTGGTATTGGATTTCTGGACAAGAAGATTTTGACGGCGTTGACATCTACCAATTGGTCAGGATTTGGGAACAAGACCAACCCATAGATAAGGAGTGCCACAATCTCTTCAAAGGCTTGTAGGTCCAATGAGTTCCAACATTCTTGTGCCTTCTCAAACAAGAATTTTGCTAAGAATCCTTTGACGCCGCTTCTGGTTTCCCAATGCCCCTTGATTTCAGATGGTTGTAGATGTAGTGCTCGAGCAACATCTTCAGGCTTTGGTTCCTTCTCCGTACCGTTGAAGGATAGGGATTCTTAGGAGTTGAGAAAACTCCTCCAAAGTGGGAACCAACTGATAATCAAGGAAAGTGAAGCAGTGGTGAAGAGGGTCAAAGAACTGGAATAGCACTTTCATCATGTCTTCTTCAATGTTGGTGTTGACTAGGCTGAGCAGTCTACCATGTCTTTCACTGAAGGATGAATTTTCCGGAATTCTTGAAGTGATCTCCTTGAGTTGAGGAGAGATTCTCACAAGGTTGACTTGAATGGTGTTTCTGCGAGGAATTTCCATGTCCTACAAAACAAGAACAAAGCTGAAGATCCAAAACCCTTGAAATGGTTAGTGAATGCATATGATGTTTTATGATGTTTATGATGTATGCACAAAACATATGTACAAGCAAATCACACCAAACCCTAATTTCAGGCTTGCATGGGGTTTCATAGGTAATTACCCTCTTAAGTGTAGTTGGCTTAAAAACCTGTCCTATAAATAGTAACCGGGTTCTAAGGAGCTCAATATCACTGGATTGTTTTCATTGTTCATTGTTTTGGTTTAGCCACTTAACTAGCGACCAAAATATTCCAAGAAAACAATCCTCAATGAGTGTAGTATCGAGTATCTACCAACTTCGGACTGCACCAAAGCCGGTCATCTCACTACCCCTAATAAAAGGCCAAGATGGTCAAGTAAGGTTCTAGGTCATTAGTGCTTAGTGACATCACTCAGCGGCCCCGTACTCTCCTTGATTGAACTCAAGGGTTACCGGTACTCACAAATATGTCGCACTAATATAGCTATTGCTTAGACCGTGTCGGTATACCCCGCACAGTTTCCACAACGTATTGCTATCTATGAATGTTTCCCAAAATCCGGGTGGAGGATCGTAAACCCAAACAATAGCCAAAGTATAAAGCAAGCAAATCAAACAATTAGTCATGCAAGAGGGTGATCTAAGCCCTAAGGTTACTCCACTTTAAAATTTTCCCCAGCAGAGTCGCCAGTTCTGTGATACGGTGGGAGAACTGACTAGGGTTTTGCGTTTGTTTTCGCAAATGTTTCGGTTGAGCAAGAGTCGCCACCGACTTTTTATTTTATCCTAAGGAAAGGTTTTAAAAAAGCACAGCAAAAACCTTTGAGATTTTTCTCGGGTTCGGGGATTAGATTATAGAAGGGGAAGGTATTAGCACCCCTTCTATCCATGGTTATCCATGGGCTCTTAGGTACTTGCTTAGATCAACTTGCCTTAGTTCTCATTTGTTTGAAAAGGTGCTTTGTGTGTGGCTTTGAAAAGGTTTTGAAAAAGATGCCTTGCATAGGCTATCCTTGTAACAATTCTTTACTCGAATGTTTTACAAAAGGTGTTTGTCTTTTTGAAAAGATGTTTCAAGGTTTTTTGAAAGTTTGTTTTGAAAGTGTTTGTGAAGTGGATTTTGAAATTAGGCAAGTGTTTTCTTGGAAAGTTGACAAGTACTTAAGAGCTTATCTACCCTAAAGTTTTCTCAAAGATTTTTGTTATGCTTCAAACCTTTTGACAATTTTGTTCCACCATTGCATTTGGTGGACAATCTTGTCTTAGGATGTGGAAGGGACGGGCGCGGGTCATCGTTTAGACCATAGTTGCAATAGTGTTAAATGTCTTTGGGAAATTTTCTTTGAAAGGGGCTTGATCATTCATTTAAGAAACATTTTGAGGGACAATGATCATTTGATTATTTTGTTTTGCCCAAGGAAGTTCAACATGCAATATGGCCCAATTACTTGAAGGCAACAAAGTGAAATACCCTAGGGGTGCAAGTGTGAAATGTGTTGTCCATTTTTCATGCTCATTTATCTTGTATTAGGTCCAACTATTTTTGTTCATTTTTATTCGCATACAAAACCCTAATTCTAGCATAGTATGTTTAGAAAGCATTAAAAGTGCGAAATTTAAATTCCTACGCTATTACATCACAATAATATGGGGAGGGGGGGTACAATGTTTCAAATGGGGTTTATTTGGACAAGAATTTAAACCTAAGACTATTACATCAATATTGAATATTTGCAAGGTAATTTAATTGTATAAATAGATAGAAATTGAAATAAATATGCAAAATGCAAAAAGAAAGGTTTTTATATAAAAAAAGTATTATATATATAAATAAAAGAAAAATAAAAAGGTATTATTTTTGGAGTATTTTCAAATTTAGGGCAAAAACCCTAATTTTAATCAAAATGTATATTTAATTAATTAATTCATATAATATTCATTATTTACATACAAAAATAAAATATGATATATTTGTAAAAAAAGGCATTTTTAGTATTAAATATTAAAAAATAAAATATGTACATTTTTTGGTGTTTTTACTCTAAATGCATTAATATATATATATATATATATATATATATATATATATATATATATATATATATATATATATATATATATATATATATATATATATATATATATATATATATATATATATATATATATATATATATATATATATATATATATATATATATATATATATATATATATATATATATATATATATATATATATATATATATATATATTATTTTAAATATGTACTATATATATAAATAATAATAATAATTAATTTTTTTAGAAAATAGTATTTTTTATATAAAATATTTTCAGAGGGTAATATAAAATAAAAATAAAAATAGAAGTGTTTTTACATATTTTTCTATTTATCCTAAATAATAATATGTATTTATTTATGTATAAACAAAAGAAAATCAAATAAAAATCAAATAAAATCAAAAAATGATGAGAAAAACATTTTCAAAATTTTAATATGCTGAGAAAAAATAAATGAGTCAAATAAGAAAAGAAAAAGTCAAAAATCATGAAAAATGAAGCAAATGGGCTTGGGGGGTAAGAAAATGGAAATAGGGTGTAAAAAGAAAAGACCACACAGGCCCAGCCCATGTGGCTTCATCTTCAACCTTCGTTCAACAACATTCAAAAACGCGCGCCCTGTACTCCAGCTGCTAACTCCTGATTCCTGGCTTTTTAACAAAAACTCATAACATAAAAAATGTTCAGCATGAAGAGACGATTCTAACCATGTATAGAACTTGACCTAACTCTCTAAGATGAAGGAGAATTTCTCCTCCCCCAAATCCTAACCTAGTTTTTCTGTCATTTTCAAACTCCAAATTCTCTCTACTCAGGCAAAAGAAATGAAAAGTAAAGACATGGACATGTTCAGTGGCATGAGTATGACATTATTTCTTCACAAACTTAAGACTAATGATGCATAATAAGAGAGATACGAGTTCAAAATTTTACCTATTCAGTTGAACTTCTATCTGGAGATGTAGGAACCTTCAGTGCAAGGTGATGATTGGAAAAGCTTCCTTGAGGTCCAGGGATGTTGTTTCAATGCTTACTTTGTCTTGAGAGCTTCTGAATCAAGCTAGAGAACTTCAACTGCAAAACAGAAAAACAAAAATGGTGAAGTGGCTTAGAGGTGTTATAGGTTGTGTCTTAGCTTCTGGATAGTTTGCATAGGTTGTAAGGAAGGTAGAGGGACAGGTTTGGGCAAGAATGCTTGAAGGGATTGAGAGATAGCACTCAAACTGCAGGGGTTACTCTGTTTGAGCAGTTTCAAGGTGATTATGGAAATGGGAGTGTTTGAGAGTCTAAGGGCTCGTGTGTTAGCTTAGTTGGGAGATGCTGAGTATGTTTGATAAGTTTGTTCTTGTATTCTAATGCTGAGATGAGAGTTGTTGTGAGTTATGGAACTTTTCTTCACACTTAAGCAACAAAATGCAACTTGAGTTTCTAGGCATGTAGAGGGCCCCTAATGTGCTGCATAATCCCTCCTTGATCAGTGTGTTATGCTCATAAACTTGTGCCATTCAGATTTGCAATGTACTTGTTGGATTTCTAAATTGACATAAAGTGAATTTTAGCAAAAATGGATAGTTCACTTTATCTAATTTGGGATTAATCTTGCATACAATGTCCAAACTCATAGAACAACACCTTAACACAATGAATATGAATTAAATTATGGAGTGTAACTTTGTTTAAGGACCTGTAATCTAACCTAAAGCATGCTGAGTTCAAATTGCAAAGTTATGGGCATGGAACTTGGTCATGAACAAAGTGGTTTTTTGCTATATTGTGAAATTCGATTCTCTCTAACCATGAGGTTGTTTGAAAAGTTCTTGGACATTTTGGAAAGCTTGGAATGTGTAATAAAATCCATCTGTGAAATGCAAATCGAAATTCCAAGTGGAAGTGTATGGAAAATGGCCTTGAAGTGGGGTAGAAAACCTTGTCAAAATAGGTTAAAATTTCACTAAGTTAAAAATGGTTTAGTGCCCTTATTCAAAAAATTGTAACTTGAGATACAAGCTTCAAATGAGAAAACTTTGTGAATCAAAGTTTTAGATTATGCAACAAGATACAACTTTCATGTTTGGACTTTTGTTTGAATCCAAATGGATCATGGTGAAAAAGTGGGGCAAAGTTGGGAAAAAATTAGGGTTTTTCATAACTTAGAAAAATTCTAAGTTATGAAAAATTCCATTTCTAACCCTAATTTGCATTTTGTGATTTCTTGGTGAACAAGCTTCATGATTTGGCATGTTTTGATGAAAAATGAATCTTGACTCTTGATTTTGACCAAAAAGTCAAAGTTTGACTTTTCAGTATACAGTCAAAATTGATCAATTGACTGGGAAATTCAACTGTCAATCTTGTGTACTTGGGATCTTTTGAGCTTGTTGATCATGTAAAGATAATTCCATGGGGTCCTTGAGTCCATGTGTGAGCTTGGTTTGCCATTGGCTAGGTCAAACAGTCAAAAATTGCCTTTGTACAGTCAAAACCCTAAAAATGACCATTTTGCCCTTTTGGTGATCTGATCAAATTTCTTGTGGAATTGTGATCCAAACTTGATCAAATGGTTCATGTGAGTCCAATATGTTGATGTGGGTCAATTTTCATGAGGTTTGACTGTCAATTGGCCACAGTTGACTTTTTCCCCAATACAGTTGATTTTTAGGTCAACTGTCCAATTGACTGGGCAAAACTTGGAATCAGGACTTGAAACTTGATATGGGTAAACTTGGGAGTCCAATATGAGGCATGAAAGTCATCTTAGGCATTTTAGGTCAAAATCTCTTTGTGCAAACACAAACCCTAATTTTGAGTCCACAGTGCAAGGATAGGTCTTGAGCAGATGAAACCCTAACTGGATCTTGAGCTTCAAAGGCTTTGTGGTGAGAAATCAATGAGAAATGGGAGGGAAAATTTTGGGGTACAACACCCTAAAACAACATTGCTTTTATCAACTTAGACTTAAGTTTATTTAAATATTTCTTTTCGTTTAATCAACTTAGAACTTATGAATTTTTATTAATTAATTTCTTGCTTTTATCAATACTAAAAAACCTTTTTCATAAAAACCCTAAAAATATTTGTTTTCGTAATTATTTTACTTCTTCTCCTTAATTAATTTAGGTTTAGTTATCTTAAAGTAATCTAGACTAATTAATTATTTTCTTTTTAGTTTAATTAGGTTAAACCCTTTCACAAAAATCCAAACAAAAACAATTTCACTTTCATATTGCCTTTACATTCTTGTACATTATTTATTCATTCAATATGGTTGTAATAGTAAAATTAAGTTTTATTTGCTTTTATCTCCCCATTTGTAAATTTGTACCCCCATCCCCAAATGATGTAATAGCGTAAAATTTTACATTTATGCAATTTATCGCTTTCAATATAAAATGTTAGTAATTAGGGTTTGTATGGAAAGACATAAAATCAACAAATAGAAATCCCTAATTCAAAAGACAAAAAAGCATGAAAATAGACACTTTGCACACTTGCACCTCTAGGGTTAACCTCACTTGTTGCCTAAGATAAAAATAGTCATGTTACGCAAACGTGGGATACTTTAGAAAAAACAATCAAAAACAAGATCATAGTCCCTCAATGACCCTTCAAATGTTGCATTTATAAATGATCTTATACCCTTACAAAAATTGCTAAGGTATCCTACAATGTTGCTTTTTATGACTGTACGACGACCCACGCCTGTCCCTTCACATCCAATGATAGGGTTTCTTATCAATCAATGGTAAGATAACAATATCTAGAGAAGGATGAAATGAACAAATACTTTTTGAGTAGGTAGAATGTTCGTAGTTTGCTTGCTCACAAATATTTCAAAACACTTTCCAAACACAACAATACTTTTCCATGAAATATTTTCAAAAGTCAACACTTTGTATACATTCTTATAGAGACGAGAATCATTATAAAGTTCGCCTAAAGGAAGACACTTTTCAAAAACAATCACAAACAAATTTCAAACAAAGCATTTCAAAGTGAGCTAGCAACTAAGAGCCCGTAGATAACTACATATGAAAAGGGTGCTAACACCTTCCCTTTTCATAATCTACCCCTGAACTCAAGAAAATATCTCAAAAGGTTTTACCTATTCTTTTCACCCTTTCCTTTATTGGATAAAATAAAATTCGATGGCGACTCTTGCTATCCACAATATTTGCGATCAAATGCAAAACACTAAGTTAGTTCTCCCACCGTATTATAGAACTGGCGACTCTGCTGGGGATTCACCTAAAAGTGGGGTTACCTTAGAGACTAAATCACCTTTAAATGCTTTCATTATTTGATTTGTTTGCTTTATATTTTGGGTCCTTATTTGGGTTTTGTATTGATCCTCTACCCAGATATGAAACATCATTAGATAAGTAGCAAAGATTGTGGAGATTGTACTGTATAGACCGATATGTTTCAATCAAGATCTGAATCATAACTAGAGGTTTAAGGGTAAAGAAATTTTGTTTGCAAGAGGTTTAGTTTTAAAAAATGGAGGTAGTTGTTTTCACAAAATCACACTTTTGGTTATGAGATTTATTGTTGATAATGAGGTGACAAAAAGAATTTATATGTGTTGGTAACTATGCACAAAAATAGGTGAAATGGTTATTACATTTGAGTCAAGAACATTTGTTGATTTAAGTCAAATAAGCAAGTAGAGTGGAACAAGATCAACATAAAAGAAGTGACTTATTTCCTGTTATTCGAGTTAAGTGTTTCTCTAATTTGAGTCATGAAAGGTCATGATTTGAGTTATGTTCAAATCCTAATTCGAATCAATTTGGACAGAGCCAAACAACAAAACATGAAAAATTGTATGATTCTAGTCATGTGTAAAGTGTGATTCAAAACAAACTGGGAAAAGGATAACATGACTTGTGTGATTCGAATCATGTGCAACTTTTTATTCGAGTCACAATGTTACATGATTTGAATCAAGCGAAAATTATGATTCAAGTCATAGATGAAAAAATCCTATGGTTTTCCCCTATTTGATTTGACTCGAGTCATAACTTATGAGTGATTCGAGTCACACACATGAAAACTCAAATTTTCAAGTTTTTCAAATAGTTTGAGATTTCACTTCTCGTATAACTTGAACCAACATCAAATATGGTTCTTATTTATTTAGCTCAATCAATTTACTTAAAACATAATGATCATACTCCAATACAAACACTTGAATTATACATGCTAAAACAAATGGATTCAAAATTTAATCCAAAGATGTACAATTAAAGAGGAGACTCAATAAACAATAATAAATGAAACTGAAGCTTAGGAGACAAGCTAAAAAACGTATTGGAGTTCTCCTCTTATATATGTTAGAGACATGCAACTTAAAGGTTATTTAAGGACAAACAACATAGTAAGTTTGGGGTTGTGATGACAGTCGTCATTATGTGATTTTTACTAGAAAATTCGGATGAAAGTGTTGAAATAATGAGCAAAAGTCATGCCAAAGTGTGAATAATGGAGAAAAAGTCAGTAAGAGGGGAAAAATGGGACTTAGAAATATTAGATTTTAGCCCCCTGGAATTCACGCGTGTGATGGTGATTTCGTGGGCGTGATGCTGCACCACTCTAACATGCAGGAATTGCTATAAATATGGCTTTTGACTACTTTTTGAGGGGTTCCGATTTTGATAGAAAAAGTGATGACTTAGAGTACCAAAGTGGCGTTTTGAGGGTTTAGGAAGCTATTAAATACCTTTATCTTCCTTGATTTTCATGTTCTCTCCATCTAAACTCATGATAATTGTTATATGCACTATGAGTAGCTAGATTCCTTATATTAGGTCTTTTTAGATAGGGCTCTATGTTCTTTTTAATGATTTTTATGTATTGACAAATGCATGAATCGATATAAGATGAGTAAGTATTATTGAGTGTAAGTCTACCAGACTGATTTAGGGAAATTATTCAACTTAGTGTTAACTAGGGATAGGTAAATATAAGTTATGGATTTTAAATAACGAAATTAAAACACCTAATTTAACTCTGAGTTGGACTAAGGAATTAGGGAATTATGTGTAGATTAGTGAATTTTACACCAAAGAATTGGGTGTTGTAGTCGTGTTAATTCGTTGTAATACTTTAACATATTATAAATTTAATTAATGCATAGTTCATCAACAAGTATGAGTAGGGGAGTCAAAAGAAGACATAATCGCTTTTATTAATTGAATCCACTCCATTAGTTTTCTCATTTTATTCTCGAATCGAATAAACTCAGAACCCTCTTTTTTATTTACTTTAATTCTCATATAGTTACATTGTTAAAATTCACAATCCATGTGCAACCTAATTTTCTTTATTACTTCGACGAAGCTAGTACACTTGCTAGAATTGTCATCACTACCCTTAGTACATTGTTCACTCATCATGTTGACGCTCCTTTGATATCTTCTTTTATGGAGTGATGGCATAAGGGGACATCTACATACCATCTTCCATTTTGGAAAATGATGATCATTGTGGACAATGTCTCTAGCCTATTTTAACTCCATCTCATTGGTAACTTCTTCACCCCTTCATTGATGAGAGTTGAGCTAGTTAGTGTAGATACATATTTGTATGCTACATTAGGAGAAATTTTGGAGGAGTTTAAGTTTAATAGGGATGCTCATTTTTGTGTCTCTTGGCCATTCAAATGTCAATCATATCCCGACCATACAAATATCAATCAACATCAAGTCTAATAATTGGTTTTTCTGAATCTACATGTTATTGTTTTGGTATTTGTTCTATGACTTTGTATTCCCAATGGCGTATGCTACCCGCGTATGTTGTTCCTAATTTTGTTGCACTTTCACTAAAGTTCTATCTCCAACGGTAGGTGACTAGAGGAAATAGGAAATTAGGCACCAACTTCAATTGAATCTAATCACAATTGTTGAGAAAACCAAATGCAATAAGTTTGTGTCTACATGAAGACATTGTTAGAGATAACACAAGTGGGAAAAGGGTGATGTTTAAGTTCATGAACAACATAACCAATATAATAGTGTACCTATAAGCAATAGGGTAACACATATCTAATACGGCCATCCACTTGTCCCACCCCTAACACCCAAGTTTGATATCTTTAATGAGTTTCTAGCCTTGAAATTTGATTCATAGAATAATTTACAATACACACCACTATTATGAAAAGAAACCACCTTTTAGTTGCATATGAACCAATGTCCAAGACTCTTCACCCCATATGAGCAAATCCATAATAGCACAGAAATCACAATTTCTATCAGACTTCATGTGACACCCCAAATTTATCCAAGTGTTAAATAATTAGGAATTTAATTATTAAATTAATTAAAGGCTTAATTAATAATATTTTGGATTAAATGGATGAATTAATTATGGAATTAAAAAGGAAGACTGGGGGGTGTAAAGTTGAATTAGAGGTGTGTGAAGTAAAAAGCTCTACTAAATAATAACTAATTTATTTCTATTATTTGGAAAATAATAATAGGAATATAAAAGAAGGATAAAAAGGAAAAGAAAAAGAGGTTATTTGGAAAACTCATTGTACGTGAAATTGGAGAAGAGAAGAGAAGAGAGGAAAAAGCCAAACGCCGTGAATTCGAAGGATCTTCGCGAGGTAAGGGGTGATTTCAATTATTTAATATGCCTTATAGATTTTGGGATCAATAGAATTGATTAAGCATGTTAGGAATCTCAATTTAGGATTTTCTAGGTTTGTAAAATTTGTCCCTAATGTTGTCAAATTGTGTGGAATTGAACCAATTGCATGATATAGGATTGTTAGGAATGGTTGAATTGTGTTATTTGACATTATGTTGATGTTACTTGGGTGATTCTGGTGTTAATTGATGTGGTCATTCGTATGGGAATGAAAAGGAATGGATTGAGATACATAATGCTGTCAAAATAGCAGTTTTTGGCTCTGTAGGTCGTGGGAACCGGTTCCCAGTGGGGAGGAACCGGGTTCCACTGTGTAAACTTACAAAAACTGGCAAAAACGCACGTAGGAACCGGTTCCTGTATAGGTAGGAACCGGGTTCCCAGTGTAAAATTTGTGAAGAAACTGACTTTTTACGTAGGAACCGGTTCCTGTATAGGTAGGAACCGGGTTCCCATACAATTTCCAGAAGGGTCATTTTTGAACTTCGCAGGAACTGGTTCCTGTATATGTAGGAACCAGGTTCTGCTGTAACTTTTTGAAAAATATTAAACTTTGAAAATTCATAACTTTCAAACCGTAAGTCCGATTTGAGTGCCGTTTTCGGCAGTATTTCTTAAATTAAAAATACTATCTTATAAAATAATAAAAATATTATTTTATGAAAATTATTTTAAAAAGAGTCGAATTCCCGATTTTTGTAAACTTTGGTATTTTGAGAATGATGTAGAATTGTTTGTAGGTTGTTCTGATTTGGTGAATGAGAACTGATACTTATGTGTTGTGCCTGCTATCCATTATGATTGAGATGTGATCATGTGATATATTGGTTTTGGCATTATTTAGAATTATGTTGTGATCATATTCCGTTGATTTGATGTTGACTTTCCGATTATGCGGTTTGTTATTATGTGCATATTTGGTGTATATGCAATGGTGTATCTGTGATCGGTGGATCTGGAACTGACTGTTTAACGCTGGTTCGCGAAATGTCGCGGAAGCAAGAGTCGCCACCATCTTTTATTTTCTCCAAATGGAAAGGACAAAAGCACAGAAAAATTCCTAAAAGAGATTGCTCTCGGTTCGGGAGGTAGGTTATAGAAAGGGAAGGTGTTATCACCCTTTCTATCCATGGTTATCCATGGGCTCTTAGGTACTTGCTCATTGTGTTTTCAAAAATGTTTGTTTGCTTTTCAATGTGGGTTAACAAAGTTTCTTTGAAAAATTTCAGTTCGACTCGTACGTCAGAGTGTTTGAAAAATTTGCTTTGAAAGCTTTTGAAAAGTGTTGGTGTGAAAAGATTTCAGTTTGTTTTGAAGAGAGCAAATATCCATGAGTCGTCTACCTACCCTAAGGAATTCGTCTGTGTAAATGTCCTTTAAAGTAGTGCCATCCCACCATTGAGAGATAGGTAGCACCACCGTTGGAGATGTTCGGGTCAATTCGAGTTTGTAGGGACATGGTGATCACCAGAGCAATGGGAAGACACCTTAGAAGCTACCCTCATGCCAGATTCCCGGATCATGAGGACTTACTAAGACATCCTCTACTCGACGATCACCTTTCGAAAGGCAAGGCAACAGTGAGGCGTACCCTAGGGGTGGTGTGTGCGAATTGTGTGTCGTTTTCATTTGTATTTGTCTTGTCATGTTCATTGGTGTTCTACGCTTGATTTTATTATGGTCATTCATTCTTTCATGCTTGGTTAACAGTTAAAAGTTTGCGGGAAAAATAAATCTAAGCTATTACAAATGGCGCGGGTCCACATCGCCGAAATTAAACCGGACCCGATTTGACGGAAAATAAATAAAGAAAATAACGGTGCGAAAAGTTAAATTGTTACAAGGCTTTGGGACATGTACATAATTATAATAAACGAAATAAAATAAATATGCGGAATAAAAGAATTAAAAACATGGGCGTTGGGCCCTTTTGCAAAATATTATTAATAAGGAATTAAAATTAAGAATTAAAAGAAAATGTTTTTTAGTATTTTTGTGTTTTTTGAGATTTAATAAAAAGGAATTAATTAAAAACCAAAATGAAATGTTAAACCTAGTTCTAATTATTTTTAAGTTTATTATGAAAGTATTAAAATTTAACCTGAATGCAACCCTAATTAGTTTACAAGTTTAATTATGAAAATAAATAAATCACTAATATTATGGCAAAAAAGAAGGAAAATTAAAAGGAATGAAAGTTATTAAACCTAATGCTATATTTTTGGATTTTTAGTTATTAAGAAAGTATTAAAATCTAACCTAAATGCAACCCTAATTAGTTTACAAGTTTAATTATGAAAATCACTAATATTATGGCAAAAAACAAGGAAAATTAAAAGGAATAAAAAGTCATTAAACCTAATGCTATATTTTTGGATTTTTTGATGGAAAAAAAGAACTAATATTGCAAACCCTAATTTAAATTGAATTTATTTACATGTTAATTTATGTATAAGGAAATAATAAAAATTATTTATCACATTTTTGTCTTTTCTGATTTTTAGACATTTTTGTATATTTGTAAAAAATAATAATTAATTTAATGAAAACGATAAAGAAAATAAAATAAAATAAATAAATGAAATGTAATGAAAAGTGCAAACCAGGGGGTTTCAGTCCCAAATTAGGAGGTGTAGGCCTTAGCAATCTGGCCCAACAAGTCCTTGATCTTTTTGACTTTCCTGACTAGCCTGTGGTGCGTTGACTGGGGTTTATGGGTGTCCTTTAATCCCTGCCCTTGATTTGAACGTGCTAGACGCGTGGACGGCTTGAGATGGCAAGCGTATGGTGATCCACAATGTTGTGCCTGCATGGGAATTAACATAGAAAAATAATATTGAAATTATTCAGACCTGGGACTCGAACCCAGGTCTTGCACCTCACCAGCCAACACCTGGACCACTACGCCATTTGGTGCGTTGTTAATACATAATAACAATTAAACAATATAAAAGAAAAGCAAAATTAGTGGGAGTCAACGCGCCAATTTTTAAACCCACGAATCACTGGTTGACACGATGTCGTCTTCTTCACGTTCCCTGAAAACAAAACCATATGGCAACGGTTTCTTAAGCGTGGTTTAAGGTCGCTTTAGAGAAAATAGCGATTAGAGCTATGTAACTCATAAATTAATCGCGACCATGGCTTCTTCTTCGTCCAAGCATGCCAAATTGAACGATGGTGGTTTGGAGTCCTGATTTTTCCTCTTTGCAAAAGCCCCAAATTCCACCTCTGAAAACCCTAAACTTCACTCATGGCATCATCGTGTATATAGCACAAAAACTTAATTAAACATGATGGTTAGTTTCAAAACTTGACAAGGAACATGAATGTACAATTAAAATGCAATGAGGATGTCTAAAACTGAAAACACGATCATCACTTTTTTGCTGTACAGGGGAGGTTCTGTATACCAATTCCTGGGGCTTGAGTTGATGTTAGGGATTGGAATATGTTCAGGAATTGCCAAGGAAGCTTTTGGAATAGGTTTTGTGCCTTGAATTCACCTAGAACACTGATTTCAGTTTTGAGTTTTATGGAGTTTTTTTCAAGTTGGCAATGGTGTCTCCTGTGCAGCATTCAGTGTGTTGGCATTAGGTTTTGACTCAGCACTTATGAAGGAAGGGAATTAGGTCATTAGCTGGCCTTGATCCATGCCCATGAGAGAATTAGTCTTAGGTCTTTCACCATTAACAAACTTTCCCTTTTTTAAGCAAAACCAAGACTTGGTGTATAACCTAACCCTAGCATGAGTTTGTGAGCTGGCACATGATATATGGAAGCTATTCCAATTCAAATGACACTATTCCATTGATTTTTAAATTTTATTTGAATTTTTAAAGATTTAAAATGAATTAAATTATCAAAAATTAAATAAAATAGAAAAATCAATGTTTGATCTTGACATTAATCATGGGACACGTGTGTGGCATGACAAGGCTGAATCAAGTGGAAGAAAGTGGGCCCTTTTGTCAAAAATTGAAGTTTCAAGGATAGTTGACTTTTGCCATTTCACAAATATTTCCCAACTTCTACAAGGCATAACTTGCTCAATTTTTAAGATTTTCTCATGTTCTTTGACATTTTGGAAAGGTCTTTGAGTCCTTTAACCAATTCCTTTGATCCCATGTCATTTTGATTTTCCAATCTCAAGTTATGGCCTTTGACTTAAAGTCCCTTTTTGTTGACTTTTGAAAATGACCTATAATGTTGAAATTGATAACTTTTTGTAAGAGCATTTCTTGGACTTGAAGTATGAAGATGAGTTGTAGGAAATGTTTTTCTCTTCAAAATGAGCTTTGGATGGAATTTTTCTGATAATCCATGTGAAAGTTATGCCCTGGTCAATTTCAGTTGACTTTTTCAACTGTCCAAATATAGTAACTTTTGCATCTCTGATTATTTCTGAGCCAAATTTTGAGAATCATGATCAAGCATTGATCAAATGATGTTTGTGGCTTCAAAATGATATGTTGACCAAAAATTTGAACTTTTGACTGCCAAATGACCATTTTGCCCCTACAGTTGACTGTAGTGCAATCTAGGGTTTTGACTGTGCAATTTTGAACTGAATGCCTTGAAACTTGATATGAGGATACTTGACCATGTTTGTAAGCATATGAGACTTGATTGAGCCTTTGAACACTTCCTTTTCTTGATCAGACTCAAAACCCTAATTTTGACTGTTTAGGAGGCCCTTGCACTGTGCAACCCTTGGGGAATTTTGTGACTTGGCTTGGCAATTTCTTGAAGAATATGGGAGGGCAAATTTTGGGGTACAACAGTTGCCCCTGTTCAATCTTCTTAGACCTGAGGATGCAGATTGGCTGACGTGCCTTTCGTAATCCGAGGGTAGAAGACGATTGGACACTAGAGTGCCCAGAAATTTGCGCTCACATGTTAGCAATGATGAGGGAATGGGCTTATAGATGCCATTTGGAGGTTTGATTGCGTAAGAGATTCCTTGGCGAGAACCTGTATACCTGCAAAACAGAAAATGAGTACCTGACATGTTGCAGGAGCTGATTTTTTAGATGCCTGGTATAGATGTGTCCTGACGGGTTACAGGAGCTGAGTCTGGAGCTTCAAACGGCGATGAAAGAACCAGGGATGGTTACTACCTTAGCATGAATGGTAAGAGAACCTTGGGCGACTTTAACTTCAACAACGCTCGTTGAGAAAAATCTTTGGTGTCTTCTACTGGAATAAGAATCAGGGAGATCTTAGGGTCGATCTGACTGAACCAGAGAAGGCCCTTGACTGGATAAGCATCAGGAAAATCTTAGGGTCGATTTAACTGAACCGGACAAGGTCTTGAAATATCTTCAACTGGATAAGCATCAGGGAGATCTTAGGGTCGATCTGACTGAACCAGAGAAGGCCTTTGACTGGATAAGCATCAGGAAAATCTTAGGGTCGATTTAACTGAACCGGACAAGGTCTTGGAATATCTTCAACTGGATAAGCATCAGGGAGATCTTAGGGTCGATCTGACTGAACCAGAGAAGGCCTTTGACTGGATAAGAATCAGGAAAATCTTAGGGTCGATTTAACTGAACCGGACAAGGTCTTGGAATATCTTCAACTGGATAAGCATCAGGGAGATCTTAGGGTCGATCTGACTGAACCAGAGAAGGCCTTTGACTGGATAAGCATCAGGGAGATCTTAGGGTCGATCTGACTGAACCGGACAAGGTCTTGGAATATCTTCAACTGGATAAGCATCAGGGAGATCTTAGGGTCGATCTGACTGAACCAGAGAAGGCCTTTGACTGGATAAGCATCAGGAAAATCTTAGGGTCGATTTAACTGAACCGGACAAGGTCTTGAAATATCTTCAACTGGATAAGCATCAGGGAGATCTTAGGGTCGATCTGACTGAACCAGAGAAGGTTTTGAATATCTTCAACTGGAATAAGTGTCAGAATGTCGCCATATCTGGTTTACATCTGGACTATATCTGGAAGGAAATCTGGAAGCAGTATCAGAACGTCACCATATCTGGTTTACATCTGAAACTATATCTAGAAGGATATCTGGAAGCAGCATCAGAACGTCACCATATCTGGTTTACATCTGAAACTATATCTAGAAGGATATCTGGAAGCAACATCAGAACGTCGCCATCTCTGGGTCATATCTGAAACTATATCTAGAAGGAACTCTGGAAGCAGCATCAGAACGTCACCATATCTGGGTCATATCTGAAACTATATCTAGAAGGATATCTGGAAGCAGTATCAGAACGTCACCATCATCTGGGTCATATCTGAAACTATATCTAGAAGGATATCTGGAAGCAGTATCAGAACGTCACCATCATCTGGATCATATCTGAAACTATATCTAGAAGGAAATCTGGAAGCAGTATCAGAACGTCACCATATCTGGGTCATATCTGAAACTATATCTAGAAGGATATCTGGAAGCAGTATCAGAACGTCACCATATCTGGGTCACATCTGAACTATATCTAGAAAGAGTTGCGCTAGTTGATAGTAATCATCTTTATATGGATCTTTCCTGAAAGGTAAAGCATTAGTTGTATGCAAGATCATGATGCATGAACTGCATGATTTCTACATGTCCTCAAAATTAATGAGATTCGTGTAGTATGATGCATATGCATGCTATAATGTATGAAGATGTGATGTTTATGAACATATGTTTTCGTCTTAGGAAAATAAATTCTTGACGAGTGCCGGGAATTCGTATCCTGGGCTGATGTTGAAGAATAGTTTTTTTTGCCTCCGCTGGGGATGATAGTTGGAAGTATACCGGTGGGAGAAGATAACTCCGTTGGGGAATAAACTTGGCAAATGACGGATTCTGCGGGGAGAAAAGATACTCTAGTGACCATGCTGAGAAGTAATACTCTGTGGGAAGAGAGATGCCTTGCTAAGTGTTAATAGTAACCTGCTGAGGATATCCTTGTTGTTGGAAGTGTCGATAGACTTCGCTGGGGATAGGAAGACTTTGTCGACGACGCTCTTTCCGTGGCTTTTGGCTGAGGATAACCCAGTTATATCCTGTTAAGGAAATAACTCTTTGAATAAAGCCGGGAGACGCGTTCGTGTTCTGCGAGGGGATAAGCTTCCAGAATCTACTGGGGATAAGCTTATTGCTTGGGGATATGGATTCCAATTTTTCTTGGGGAAACTGGATTGGACTCTCTCGGGGGAGTATTGAACTGTATTGGTTATGTTCTTCAACGGAACTTACCCTGATGCCTTGAAGGATAGAACAATCAGACTGCTTAGACCACTCTTCATTTCCCCTGTTTCTATGGGGGAGCGGAAGATACCTGTGGAGGTGCTTGATAGTTGTTGACGGGCGAACCTTCTTCTGGTAGACAGGTGACAAGATGGCAGGACATAGTCGTACGCTTTGATCCCTAATTTTTTTTGCTTGGACCGCCCTTTCGGGTTTTCAGTCCACCGGGATACCCATTTTTGCTCAAGCCGCCTTTTCAGGTTTTTTTCATTTCACCCCTTCATTTTGCCCGAACCCTTTTGGTTCGCCGGGAAGCCCTTTATTTTTGCCTAGGTGTGTCAACCTAGCGGGTCTTTGATTTTGCGTAGTATTTTTCGACTATGTCCGCGCTCTTAGAATGCAGGTAGGTGCCCCTGGCTGCTTGTGTTGCCATATTACCAGAAGGTGTCTGATCGTGCAAGATTCGTTGCTGGAGTGCCCCAAGTGACTCAGGCAGAGATTTGCCCCAGGCTTTTTGGCCTTTTGAGAGATTCTCTGGATCTTGACTTAACTGCCCCAGATGGTAGACCATGATCATGCCGTGCCCCTTGATTGGAGATACTCTTGTTCATTAGACTTTCGTCATGCGAATTTCTATGCTGTTCAAACAAAAAGTCACATGCAAACAAAGTTATGTTAAAAATGCAAAGCTTATGTCTGTCTCGAAGATTTTGAAAATGCATTCTTTTTCATAAAACAAGTAAATGTTTGTAAAAACATGATGTCAACTCCGTATTTACCGTAGGCCTTAAGGAGTCAGGATACCTTTCGTAACGGTATGCTTTCAAACTAACCCATGCTTCAGCTAGGACTTTTAAGGGTTATAACGTGGCCTGGTTCACGATTTAAGAAACAAAGGATAAAGGCTCAAATTATTTGTACCCACCCGCTCTTCGTGATGTTCTCCAAACCTAAACTCAGTTGATCATACGTTAGACCTAGTTTGAGTCTTTGTTCTGATTTTCCAGTGATGGTTCGGATATTGATGATTTATTCTGAATAGGCAGTCATCATTTTTTGTCGAGGGTTTGTGGGACCTCTTTCTTTTTGATTTTGTTATCCCTATTTTTTGCCTGAACTGTTTCCTTTTTTGGAATTACAGTCAGTGGGATGCCCCAGTTTTGTAAGTCTTCTTCGTTGGCTTTGACTTTTTGGGCTTTTCATTTATGATTTTTTGTTGATAATGATTGCCTGTCCTTATGATTATTCGGAACCATCACTGTCTTTCTTCGTTTTGTAAGGATCTCTTTTTGGTGCCATTCGTTATACACTCGGATCAACTGAGAGACTACCCTGCCCCAGGTTATGATTGAGGGTTTTGATTTTCGAAAATAAAAACTCCTACTTCTTTGGCTCAGAGGGGTTGACGAGGGATTATCATCCTTATAACTCCAGTGTTTAGGGATTGAAACAATGCCTGTACCTCACCAGCGGGGTCTGTTCAAAAGCATACTGTAGCGATCGTGGTATCGTTTTCGTCATCCTCCCTCAAGAGGCTCAGAATTATTAACCAAGAGTTGATCATCAGAAAAAATATGAAAAGAATATTGAATATAATGAAAACAATTGTATTAATTCCAAAAACAGACATATGCGATGCATTAAAAGAGTTTGCTATGACATTAATTGTTTAAGCAAAGAAAAACACAACTCAGAAATTCAAATAAACAAAAGGTCTTCAACGATTGGGTAACGGAGCAGTGATTATGTTCGGAGTCTCAGGCACTTCAAACTGAATCTCCCCGGCGTCGATCATGTCTTGAATTTTGTTCTTGAGAGGCCAGCAGTTATCTGTAGTATGCCCCGGGCTATCTGAATGATATGCGCACCTATAGTTAGGAGCAGAAGTGTTCGGATTCCGAAGAGGAGCCCTTAAGGTGATCAGCCCTGCCTTCAACATTTGTTGCAGTGCTTGATCCAGCGACATGTTGATTTTGGTGTACTGTCGTTTCTCCTTGCGCTGCTGCCCCTGTCCTTGTTGAGCAGGTCCAGGATTGGAGATCTGGATTGCCCCTACCTCATGATGGCTCTTTTTACCGTGCACAGCATTAGATTCTTTCTTTCCATGATGAGGCTTTTTATCGGAAGGTGCAGCCTCTTGAATTTTCCCAGACCGGATGCCAGCTTCTATTCGCTCTCCAGTCAAGATAAGATCTGTGAATCCAGCAGACGAATTCCCAATTAGGTGGTTGTAGAATGGCCCAGACAGGGTCCCCAAGAATATATCGACAAGTTCCCGATCAGTCAGAGGTGGTTGTACCCTTCCAGCAAGATCCCTCCATTTCTGCGCATATTCTTTAAAACCTTCACTTGATCCTAACGACATACCCTGGAGTTGGGTACGCGTAGGGGCAAGGTCGGCATTATATTGATACTGCTTGTAGAAAGCAGTAGCCAGCTCCTCCCAGTTACGAACCTTGGTCCCATCCAGCTGATAGAACCATTCGAGATGAGTCCCTGAAAGACTCTCCTGGAAGAAGTGGATCCACAAATTCTTGTCCGCAGAGTACGGCTGAATTTTCCGAACGTAGGACCTTAGATGCAGCTTGGGACAAGACGCCCCGTCATACTTAGAGAAGGATGGTGCTTTGAACTTGTGGGGGATTATCACACCAGTTGACAAACCCAGATCTCCGAAATCCAGCCCAGGTACCTGTTGAACCTCCATAGCCTTCAACCTATCCTCCAACTGTTTGTACTTGTCCTCAGCCGGAGGGTATTGTTCGTCGTTGAAATCTGTCTCGTTGTCGGAGACCACTGGACTAGGCACCTCTCTCTCCTGGTGACTGCTTTCCCTCACAGATGGGGCTGTCCTCTCAGTTTCAGTCTGCGGTGTATTCCCAGATCTGCGTCTAGGGCTGAACAAAACAGTCCTCTTCTTCTTCTTAGTCTTCTTCAGAAGCATGGTCTTCAACTCTTGTTGACCCTGAGCCAAGCCCTTGATCAGCTCCTGAAATTGAGCGTTCTGCGCCTGAAATTGGGCGTTCTGCGCCTGAAGAGCCTTGATAGATGCCTCGGTTGATGATTCAGGATTCATGACGATCGGCTGACATAAACAGCGAAGAAGGGTAAGCAACTCGTCAAAGGGATACCTGCAATGCAATGAGATGTATGATATGCATGCAATGTTTTCAAGGACCTCGAGGGATAAACAAGACAGTTTGTTAGAATTGGAAACCGGTAGCTTGATTGAAGGGACTTCATGTTGTTGAGAATCCTTCTTCAAGGGTCAAAGGCTCACCATATCCAGTGGGTCATAGCCCCTGACAACCTTGGTTAGAGGAAAAAAAAAACCCTCTTTGCCCCTTGCTGGACAGTTGGTTCATCATGACCTGCATCACAAACCCTTGAGATCCTTGAAATGGATTAGGATGTATGCAATGGTATGATGTCATGCTATGCATGGGGTGATGTAGGTAAACCCTGTTATGAGTCCCAATTAAGGACTATAAACAGACCCTGCAAGAAATTCAGTATACTTTGTTATGAGTCCCAATTAAGGACTATAAACAAAACCTGCAAGAAATTTGGTAAACCTTGTCATGAGTCCTAGTTAAGGACTATAAACAAAACCTGCAAGACTTAGTAACCCTGTTATGAGTCCCTATTAAGGACTATAAACGAAACCTGCAAGAAACTCGGTAAACCTTGTCATGAGTCCTAGTTAAGGACTATAAACAAAACCTGTAAGTAGTTCACGTGTCAGCTAACGAGCATGCAAGTAGGCAAGTACAAAGGCACACAAGTCACACAAAAGAGCCCTTAGAGTTTAGGCCAGCATGAGGTCTAGGTATTACCCTCTTGAAGTTGGTGGGTTCAACCTGTCCTAATCAAAGTAACCGGGTTCTTAGAGGATCCCAATATCATTGACTACCTTCCATCGGTCATAACTCCAGCATCGCAATCTTTTCTTGCAGCCAGAACCATCACGAGAGTTTAGCCTCAATGGGCGTAGCATACTGCTACTGTTCTAAAGGCCAAGTTGTGTCAATTAAGGTTCTAAGGTTGTTGGTGCTTAATGACTCCTTAGAAGACCCATATTCTCCTCGTTGCGACACAAGGGATATCGGTACAGACTAAGGTGCCACACCAACGTAGCCACTGCTTCACCCGTGTCGGTCTATGCCGGACAGGTCCCTCACAGCTTATGCTACCTAAACAAGGTACCCCCAGATCCGGGTTAGGATCTATGTAACTCCGATACAACCCACAATAGTAAAGCAAGCAAAGAAGACAATTGAAAACACAGTTATGAACTAACCCTAAGGTACACCTCACTTTATAAAGGTTTCCCCAGCAGAGTCGCCAGTTCTGTGATCGGTGGATCTGGAACTGACTGTTTAACGCTGGTTCGCGAAATGTCGCGGAAGCAAGAGTCGCCACCGTCTTTTATTTTCTCCAAATGGAAAGGACAAAAGCACAGAAAAATTCCTAAAAGAGATTGCTCTCGGTTCGGGAGGTAGGTTATAGAAAGGGAAGGTGTTAGCACCCTTTCTATCCATGGTTATCCATGGGCTCTTAGGTACTTGCTCATTGTGTTTTCAAAAATGTTTGTTTGCTTTTCAATGTGGGTTAACAAAGTTTCTTTGAAAAATTTCAGTTCGACTCGTACGTCAGAGTGTTTGAAAAATTTGCTTTGAAAGCTTTTGAAAAGTGTTGGTGTGAAAAGATTTCAGTTTGTTTTGAAGAGAGCAAGTATCCATGAGTCGTCTACCTACCCTAAGGAATTCGTCTGTGTAAATGTCCTTTAAAGTAGTGCCATCCCACCATTGAGAGATAGGTAGCACCACCGTTGGAGATGTTCGGGTCAATTCGAGTTTGTAGGGACATGGTGATCACCAGAGCAATGGGAAGACACCTTAGAAGCTACCCTCATGCCAGATTCCCGGATCATGAGGACTTACTAAGACATCCTCTACTCGACGATCACCTTTCGAAAGGCAAGGCAACAGTGAGGCGTACCCTAGGGGTGGTGTGTGCGAATTGTGTGTCGTTTTCATTTGTATTTGTCTTGTCATGTTCATTGGTGTTCTACGCTTGATTTTATTATGGTCATTCATTCTTTCATGCTTGGTTAACAGTTAAAAGTTTGCGGGAAAAATAAATCTAAGCTATTACAAATGGCGCGGGTCCACATCGCCGAAATTAAACCGGACCCGATTTGACGGAAAATAAATAAAGAAAATAACGGTGCGAAAAGTTAAATTGTTACAAGGCTTTGGGACATGTACATAATTATAATAAACGAAATAAAATAAATATGCGGAATAAAAGAATTAAAAACATGGGCGTTGGGCCCTTTTGCAAAATATTATTAATAAGGAATTAAAATTAAGAATTAAAAGAAAATGTTTTTTAGTATTTTTGTGTTTTTTGAGATTTAATAAAAAGGAATTAATTAAAAACCAAAATGAAATGTTAAACCTAGTTCTAATTATTTTTAAGTTTATTATGAAAGTATTAAAATTTAACCTGAATGCAACCCTAATTAGTTTACAAGTTTAATTATGAAAATAAATAAATCACTAATATTATGGCAAAAAAGAAGGAAAATTAAAAGGAATGAAAGTTATTAAACCTAATGCTATATTTTTGGATTTTTAGTTATTAAGAAAGTATTAAAATCTAACCTAAATGCAACCCTAATTAGTTTACAAGTTTAATTATGAAAATCACTAATATTATGGCAAAAAAACAAGGAAAATTAAAAGGAATAAAAAGTCATTAAACCTAATGCTATATTTTTGGATTTTTTTATGGAAAAAAAGAACTAATATTGCAAACCCTAATTTAAATTGAATTTATTTACATGTTAATTTATGTATAAGGAAATAATAAAAATTATTTATCACATTTTTGTCTTTTCTGATTTTTAGACATTTTTGTATATTTGTAAAAAATAATAATTAATTTAATGAAAACGATAAAGAAAATAAAATAAAATAAATAAATGAAATGTAATGAAAAGTGCAAACCAGGGGGTTTCAGTCCCAAATTAGGAGGTGTAGGCCTTAGCAATCTGGCCCAACAAGTCCTTGATCATTTTGACTTTCCTGACTAGCCTGTGGTGCGTTGACTGGGGTTTCTGGGTGTCCTTTAATCCCTGCCCTTGATTAGAACGTGCTAGACGCGTGGACGGCTTGAGATGGCAAGCGTATGGTGATCCACAATGTTGTGCCTGCATGGGAATTAACATAGAAAAATAATATTGAAATTATTCAGACCTGGGACTCGAACCCAGGTCTTGCACCTCACCAGCCAACACCTGGACCACTACGCCATTTGGTGCGTTGTTAATACATAATAACAATTAAACAATATAAAAGAAAAGCAAAATTAGTGGGAGTCAACGCGCCAATTTTTAAACCCACGAATCACTGGTTGACACGATGTCGTCTTCTTCACGTTCCCTGAAAACAAAACCATATGGCAACGGTTTCTTAAGCGTGGTTTAAGGTCGCTTTAGAGAAAATAGCGATTAGAGCTATGTAACTCATAAATTAATCGCGACCATGGCTTCTTCTTCGTCCAAGCATGCCAAATTGAACGATGGTGGTTTGGAGTCCTGATTTTTCCTCTTTGCAAAAGCCCCAAATTCCACCTCTGAAAACCCTAAACTTCACTCATGGCATCATCGTGTATATAGCACAAAAACTTAATTAAACATGATGGTTAGTTTCAAAACTTGACAAGGAACATGAATGTACAATTAAAATGCAATGAGGATGTCTAAAACTGAAAACACGATCATCATTTTTTTGCTGTACAGGGGAGGTTCTGTATACCAATTCCTGGGGCTTGAGTTGATGTTAGGGATTGGAATATGTTCAGGAATTGCCAAGGAAGCTTTTGGAATAGGTTTTGTGCCTTGAATTCACCTAGAACACTGATTTCAGTTTTGAGTTTTATGGAGTTTTTTTCAAGTTGGCAATGGTGTCTCCTGCGCAGCATTCAGTGTGTTGGCATTAGGTTTTGACTCAGCACTTATGAAGGAAGGGAATTAGGTCATTAGCTGGCCTTGATCCATGCCCATGAGAGAATTAGTCTTAGGTCTTTCACCATTAACAAACTTTCCCTTTTTTAAGCAAAACCAAGACTTGGTGTATAACCTAACCCTAGCATGAGTTTGTGAGCTGGCACATGATATATGGAAGCTATTCCAATTCAAATGACACTATTCCATTGATTTTTAAATTTTATTTGAATTTTTAAAGATTTAAAATGAATTAAATTATCAAAAATTAAATAAAATAGAAAAATCAATGTTTGATCTTGACATTAATCATGGGACACGTGTGTGGCATGACAAGGCTGAATCAAGTGGAAGAAAGTGGGCCCTTTTGTCAAAAATTGAAGTTTCAAGGATAGTTGACTTTTGCCATTTCACAAAAATTTCCCAACTTCTACAAGGCATAACTTGCTCAATTTTTAAGCTTTTCTCATGTTCTTGGACATTTTGGAAAGGTCTTTGAGTCCTTTAACCAATGCCTTTGGTCCCATGTCATTTTGATTTTCCAATCTCAAGTTATGGCCTTTGACTTAAAGTCCATTTTTGTTGACTTTTGAAAATGACCTATAATGTTGAAATTGATAACTTTTTGTAAGAGCATTTCTTGGACTTGAAGTATGAAGATGAGTTGTAGGAAATGTTTTTCTATTCAAAATGAGCTTTGGATGGAATTTTTCTGATAATCCATGTGAAAGTTATGCCCTGGTCAATTTCAGTTGACTTTTTCAACTGTCCAAATATAGTAACTTTTGCATCTCTGATTATTTCTGAGCCAAATTTTGAGAATCATGATCAAGCATTGATCAAATGATGTTTGTGGCTTCAAAATGATATGTTGACCAAAAATTTGAACTTTTGACTGCCAAATGACCATTTTGCCCCTACAGTTGACTGTAGTGCAATCTAGGGTTTTGACTGTGCAATTTTGAACTGAATGCCTTGAAACTTGATATGAGGATACTTGACCATGTTTGTAAGCATATGAGACTTGATTGAGCCTTTGAACACTTCCTTTTCTTGATCAGACTCAAAACCCTAATTTTGACTGTTTAGGAGGCCCTTGCACTGTGCAACCCTTGGGGAATTTTGTGACTTGGCTTGGCAATTTCTTGAAGAATATGGGAGGGCAAATTTTGGGGTACAACAGTATCCATGATAATTGATTGTATCAGGTCCTTGTGGATGAAGTGCATGTTTATGTTGTTTGATGTGTGTATGATAGATAATGATATCATGTTTCTTTTGGTTTTGGTTCAGTTATGATAAATTGATGTATTTCATAGACTGATTTGATGTTGCATGCTGGTGATGTGCATGCATATGCATTGTTTTGGTGAAGTTAATTCCCATTGTGTGGAATTTGACTTGTATTGCCGTTAACCGATACCCGGGTGATGATGGGTGGTTAGGCTGGATTCGTGTCTGGTGTTTATGGACGAATCGATGGATTGCTGTATCCAGTTGATGATGGATCAGCTGGGTTCGTGTCCGGTGTTTATGGACGAATCGATGGTTGCTGTATCCGGTTGATGATGGATCAGTGTTAGGTGACTTGGTCACGTGTTGGTACCACATGCATTGTGTCTGCATTTGTGTTTGCATGGAATTGTAACATGTTAGGATGTCTTCCAGTGTTACAATTCTTTGGTTGATTATTGATTTGTGCATAATGACTTGTATGATTGAAACTGTGTGTTGAATCTGGATTTATGCTAAAATGGGTGAAATAATATGCTTGTGATATAATGTTGATTGAGAAACTTATAATGCATGTTAATTATGAGAAATCTCACCCTTACTTTAATGATTTCAGATTAAAGTTAGCAGCTCAGGAGTTGGTGAGGATGGCTCTAGAGCTATGTTACGTTAAGTCCGCGTGTCAGTGTCGTGCTCTGATAGGTTGTAACACTGGGGGAAACGTTTGAATGATGAGTTTTATTTTATACTCTGTTGTTTAATTTATGTTGGGAATACTTATGAAGTGAAGTTATTCCGGTTTTGAGACATTTCCGTTGTGTAGAACATGATGTTGATTTGAATATTTATCTTAATAATTCCTTCAGTAAAGCACGATAACTGTAGATTTAAGGTTTTTATATTTATCTTGAATTGTGACATCCCTGTTTTCCATGTTACTCTGATTTAATTAATATATTCGCGGGTTATTTAGAAGGGGTGTTACACTTCACATCTATAATATATTTAATTTAGTCAAGCAAAATACAAGAAATTGTAACAAGTATGTGTGTCTTAAAGGCCTAGTAGATGATTGACTTTCATGAAGTTAAGAAGGTTTCCTAGATGATCTCTGGGATGGTTGACTTATTGAGCCTTGTGAAGTGCCAACATGCTCCCAATATGAAAAATCATGATGCACATCACCCTCTTGCCCCTTTTTACTCTTATGTGCCTCTTTTTTTGGACTTAAACTTCACATGTGACAGACACATAGAAGTTGTACAAGGATATGTAAGTTGGGGTAACTTTTTCTTCATGACCCTCTAAACAAAAATATCTAACTTATTTAAGTATTTATTCGAGTCTTCATATTCCTCATTTAAATTAAGTTATGTTTCACTTCCTTCTTCAATAGCTTCATACAATTCAATACGTAATTTCCTCCCAAATATATGAATGGAATCTAAAGGAACATGCACACCTTGTACTTTAAGAGATGCAAGTGTACATGCATAAAAGAGACATGAGTTGTCTTAATGAAGCATCCACATGTAACCTTATCAATGCTTACTCGTTTTAATCTTTCAAACACTTTTGCAATTTGGTGTTTACACTATCATGACACGAACCCATGAAATTTCGCATACAAAGGAGTGTCATGTTGATGATCAATGTTCATGATACTTTTTGAAATAATTTGATTGAACTAAATTTCAGCTTCAACATGGAGTTAAGTGCATCTCAGGTTCTACATAGATCTCTTTTTCTAATATGGAACGTATTTTTAAGTTTCCAATGAGAAAACTCAGTTCTATAAATATTATTACAAACTGTATTATAAAGTTAACTTTTATTTACGTAATAGTTGTAAAGTCATGTTAAATATTTACTTGTTTGTTGTCGTGTTCTCTAAGTAAGTGACTTGATTGGTTCTTGGAGCAATACATTTTTTCTTGTAAGAAGACAATCATGTTTGGCTAATATAATTAACAAAAGAAGGAATATCAACACATACTAGATCAAAATGTTACAAGTGTCGCTCATACTCAACCAACCACTTTCAATATATGGTGGTATCAAGTATAATTCTATTATTTTGCCGCTACTAAACCCATTTTATATGTGGAAAATTCAAATTATGACTTTATTGAAACTTTTTTTTTGTTAAAGTGAAATGCTTATTTATTCCACTCGAGAAGATGGTTATTTAAAACCCTTAAATAACATAATTAGAGAACAATATGCACTAGCCTAAAAATTAGGACTTTCTAAAGACTAGACAACTTATTAACAACATAGAAAATAACTCCTACGAACTAGGATATTAATGTTAACAAACCCTCCCTTAACTAAGTATATTACTTGGTTTAATTCACACACTCCAAGTAAATCACTAAGCTTATGAAATTGTTCCAACTCGAGGGACTTTGTTAGGATATTAACAACTTGATCATGTGAGCCATAATGAACTAAACAAATTGCTCCTTCCTTACATAAATATCTTTAAAAAATGGAATCGACCTGCAATATGCTTACTCTTTTTGTGCAGTTCGGATAATTTTATTACTGAACTATTATCACAAAAAAAAAGGTTGTGCACTCATTATTATCACAACCAAGCTTTTTAAGAACCTTTTTTATCCACATCACTTGACAAGCACATGTCGCTGCTGCGACGTATTCAGCCTCCATCATTGACAATGTCACAATTGATTGCTTTCTAAAAGACCAAGCTACTGCTCCTGAATTGATCATGAAAGCATATCCTAAAGTACTCTTTCTATCCTTTAATCATCCTGCATAGTCATTATCATTGTAGGCAGTCAAAATGTTACTTGCTCCTTTCTGATATAAAATGCCAAAGCTGGTAGTTCCCTTTACTTGCCTTAGCACCCTTTTTGTAGCCATAAGATTAAGTTCTTAGGTTGATACATGTTCCTAATAATTAAGCTCACTGCATACATCAAATATAGACAAGTTGATGTTAAGTAAATCAAGCTCCCAACTAGTTGCTTGTAGAAAGTGCTCTCAACCGTAACTCCATTCTCGTCTTTCCAAATTTTGAAACCAGGAGTTATAGGATTTAAAATAGCATTGCATTCTTCCATTTGAAATCTTTTAAGTACATCCCCTGCATACTTCTTTTGGCTAATGAAGATTCCATTTTCCAATTTTTGCACCTCAATACCAAGGAAATACATCATTTTTCCTAAGTTCGATATATCAAACTCCTTCATCATTAATTTCTTAAACCCCCCCTTATTGATTCATCATTCCTAGTATAATATTAAATTGTCAACATATAAACTTACAATCAAAATTTTACCCTGAATGTTGGTTTTAACTAACAAATGCTTCTCGCTGGAACACTTCTCAAATTCCTCCCTTAGGAAATATGATTTGATGCGACTAAACCAAGCCCGAAGAGCTTGTTTGAGTCCATAGATAAATTTTCTGAACTTGTACATTTTGTGAGATTCATCTTTCTTCACAAAATCAAGGGGCTTCTCTACATAGACATCCTTCCTTAACTCGCCATGTAAAAATGAAGATTTGATATCAAGTTGATATACCTTTCATTCCTTCTGAGCAACTAGTGCAAGAATAATTCTGACAGTGTCCATTCGAGCCAACGGTGGGAAGACTTTAACATAATCAATTCCATATCGCTACACATATCCTATGGTGGTGACCAATCAGGCTTTAAATTTCTCCACCTCATCATGCTCATTCAATTTTGTTTTGAAAACTCATTTTAATCCAATTTTCTTTGCGCCTTTTATAAATCAGTGAGAAACCAAGTATTGTTCTTTCCTATGCTCTTGATTTCAACCTCCATAGCTTTCTTCCAATATTCACTTTTCACGGCTTCTTCAAAATTACCAGGGTCTGAGTTTGTACTTACAACAAAATTAATTTCAACAGTTGAAAAACCTTTTCCACTCACATAATCATTCATCCAGGTAGGTGGCCTCTTGTTTTGTGCTTATGTATCAGAGTGTGAGGAAGTGATGAAATTTGACGGATGTGTTGCTACATCACTTATCCCAATTTCATCTTCAAAAATAGCAGCATTATCATCAAAATATGGATTTGCAGCCTAAATTCACCATCAATTTCATCTTCTACAATTATTTAATCTTCGCTTTCTCTCCAATCAAGCTCAACAAGTATATGTTGCTTATAACTCTTATCCCAATCCCATTTTTTCTTCTCTTCAAACACAACATCTTAGTTGATTACTCCTTCTTTGTCATGGGAACATATATTTTGTATCCTTTTAATTCATCGATAATTCCCAATAGAATGTCACTTGCACTTCTGCTTTCCAACTTTGTTCTTTTTGCATCTAGTACATGTATGTGACATACACACGCACACCCAAAGACCCTAATGTGTTCAACTGGTGGCTTTGCTCCACTCCTAACTTCTTATGGGGTTAAATCTTTTAAGGATACAATGGCGACATCGATTGAGCACATAAATTTTCCAATTCACTGCTCCGGGCCAAAAAGGTTTTGGAATACCTTTTTTAGACAACATAATCTTTACACAGTTCATCATTGTACGATTTTTTCTTCCAGGGACTCTATTTTGCTAAGGAGTGTATGTCGTTATCAGTTGTATTTTAATTCCATTGTCTTTATAGAAATTGGTGAACTCAATAAAGGTGAGTTCCCCCCCCCCCCCTCAATTTGTTCGTAGGAATTTGATAGGAAGACATGTTTATTTCTCAACAAATGTCTTAAATATTTTGAATACAACAAATGTATTTGACTTTGCACGTAAAATATACAACCAAAATTTTCGATTATAATCATCAATCAAGCATAGCACATATTTTCTTTCACTATTAAAAATAGGTGAAACTAGACCACAGAAGTCAGCATGAATAAGTTTTAACCTTTGTGTTGCTCTCCATGTGTTGCTTTCCTTTCAAACAGTCTACATAGACTTCATCTGAGATTGTCAATTAAGGTAAACCATGCACCATTTTCTTACTCTGCAAATTTTAGAGAATTGTGTTAATGATATGTCCCAATCTGCAGTGCTAGAGGTGTGTGATATCCTCACTTGCTGTATTGAATCATACTTTATATTTTGGTTGAAGAGACATTGATAGCATCTTGGCTACCAAGATGAACATCCGATTTACCGTCATTTTGGTTTGAATGATCAAACCTTTTTGTGGATGAAAGATTTTGCATATTCCAGCTTCTATAAAGGAAATACCTCTTTCCTAGAATTTTCCAATGCTTAGAAGATTATTTTTGAGTTCAGAAACACAAAAGACATCACTGACAGTGAAATTAACATCATCAACCTCCATTTTGATGCTTCCTTATCCAGAAACCTGCATTCTAGTATTGCTGCCCAGCTTCTAAGTTTGTTGAGAGACACTTCCAATCACATAAAACAGAGCTTTGTTACCACACATGTTATTACTATAATCTGAATCCAAGAACCAAATGTATTCTTGCTTTGCTCCAATTTCATCAACATATACCATCAACAACATCTCCTCATTCTCGTGTAGTCCTGTGTAATTTAAATGATTTCCCAAGATAGGGCATTCATATTGGAAGTGGAAAAATTATGACATCGATAACATTCCATATTAGATTTGTTTAGATATGTTCCCCCTCTTCCTCGACCTCCTCTAATTTCTCCTCTTCCCCTGTCTCTCCCTCTTTCTGATCTTCCTTCATGATTCACTTTCAGTAGCAATAATTTTTCTTCTCCATCAACATTCTTCTTTCTCTGCTCATGGATCAACAAGCTGCTTTGGATTCTTCAACGGAGCAAACAACATAATTAAATTTTGGTACAAGGGATTTGAGAATCTTCCCTGTAATATCCCTTTCTTGTACAATTTTTCCACACGCTTTCATCTGTTTGGCAATGGAAAACGTTCACCTGAAAGGCATTAACAGTCTCTTCCTTCTTCATTATGAGTATTTCAAACTCATACTTTAATTTTTTTCAATTGAGCCCTCTCACCCTCGTGGAACCCTTGAACTTTTGTTTCATAGAGTCTCAAATCTGCTTGAAAGTATCATCATTAATTATGGTCTTTAAGATTTCTTTATCAATTTATCTTTTTGACTTTAAACTGTTGCTCCTCTATCAGTTTCATTTGTGCTTCTGTCGATTGATTGCCTTCTGATTATGTCTGGTGCTCATAGTACCCATATCGAATTTTGAAATCGTCGGTTGCACGAACTTTCCATTGGTAATGTTGCTTCCAACCATCTCTGCTCTTTCGTACTAACAATATTTCTCTCACTCATTGTTTCATTATTCCTAATTGTTAAGTTCTGATGCCAAATGTTAATCTAAAAAACCTATTCATTCGACTTGAGAATATGACTATTTAAAACTTATGTAACAGAACTAGAGAACAATCTTTACTAACCTAAAAAATAAGACTTCCTAAATATTAGACAATTTATTAACAACATAGAAAATAACTCATACAAACTAAGACATTAACGTATACATTTTTTTCTAAAAAAATTAAATTTGAGATTGCCAACCAATTTTTTTGCATAAAATAAATTATTATTTTTCATTTATTTTATTTTTTCAGTATTTCATTGGTTATGTGGGGAAAACGTGTGCAAGACAATATTGTAAAATCTATTATCTAGTCACTAAAATACAAAGCTAGCACACTTCTGATTAGGGGTGTTCAAAACCAAACCGGCCCAATAGAAAACCGCAAAACCGAACCGAACCAAACCGAAACCGCAAAAAACCGCATTTGGTTCGGATGTGTTTGGGTCATTTTCTCGTGGAACCGCATGGTTCGGTTCGGTTTGCGGTTTGTATTTTACAAACCGAACCAAACCAAACAAAACTGCATTATGTTATAAAATCTTACTAACCAATATATATTTCTATAATTCTTTAGAGAAATCAACATGTATTATGTGTATATTTTATCATACTTTGTATTATATTCATTTTAATTTACAAATCATAAAAAATAAAATATTATTCATTTATAAATACTATTTTCACAAAATATATTTTATCATATTCTTTGTATAATATTTATTTAAGAATGCAATCTTGTTGATATCATTATTTATATTTAGATAAAATTGTAATACGCAATTTTATGTATCAAATTATAAATTTATTTTGACAATTATAAATTTTTTATGGTAATGTATGAACAATTAAATATAAAATTATATTTTCCTATATATTTGTATGTATGACATAATAATTATTTTTGTAAAAAATCGAAACAACCGAACCAATCCAAACCGCATTAGTTTGGTTTGGTTTGGTTCGGATTTATTTTTAAAAGCCAACCGAACCAAACCGAACCACATGTTTTTTTCTCTTGCGGTTCGGATGATTTTTTGCTTCAAAACCGCCCAAACCGCACCGCGAACACCCCTACTTCTGATATTGCTCTTTCCTTTAAAATAAATTCCAAAGAAAAAAAAAGTTAATTTTGTATATTCATAAATCAATCAATTGTATAAAACCTTTACTGCCACGTGTTCTCACCTTTTCAATTTCTATGCACCTCTCACTATGTCAAATTCTAACTTTTCCTTTTCTCTCTCTCTTGTTCCCTCTTCTTCCCTCACGTTCCCCACTCTTTTCTTATCCACTCTTCAAACCCTAACAATGCCGCAGCCCCTTCCTCCAAATCCTATCTACGGCCACCACACATCCGCCGCCGACATTTCTCTTTCCGGTCGCCTTCAGAACGCGAAGCACCGTTCACTCTGTCGCGCAAGACCAAACGATAACCACCACTTTTAGATCCAACACGAGTATTTCTCTTTTCCTTTCACGCTATTGATTGCGTTCATCTTCTCTTACTCGTCTCTCTTTCTCAGGTTCAATTTTAAATGCTTTCTCTTCATTTTACATGTAGATCGGTTTTGAAGATCTGAAAATAAGAGCCATGTAAATAATATTGAAGGCATAATAAGACTACAAGACCACTAATTTGAAGAAATAAAACACTAATTTTAGAGTTTGTGTTCCTACTTCTTTTTGTTCTGATATTTCGATTTTAGGGTTTCTATAAGAGAACCTCTAACACACCATTCTCTATTTCAAAAGGTAAATTTCTCTTATATAAGGAATGAAAACTCTTTGTACTGTGCGACATGGAAACTCTTTGAATTTCACTTGAAATATGCATTTTTTTTCCAATTTTTTTGTTCTGCTATAGTTTGTACAAGGTAGTTTTTAAGATGCATAACTTTTTGATTTGTTTTAGTCTCTAAAGTGCAACCATTTTCATCTACTTTACTTTAATTTTTATGATGTCCTACACCCTTAAACAAACAAAATGAAGCAAAAATTTATTGTCAATGTAAAAGCATTTTGACATTTCACCATGATATAGTTTGAAGGCAGACATTACCTTTTAAGTTACAGATCATGAGAGATGCACAAACTATATATTCTATAATGCTAAGGAAGGTTTTCTGCTTAAATGAAAAAATAAATAGTTTTAAAGTACTAGCATTTGAACATATCAACTTGACATAGTTATTGAAAGTGCATTATCAACCAAGTTACTGAACCATATTTTAATTAAAGTTATCATGCAAGTTTGTAAATCAATTCAACAATAATTGATGCAATAACTGGGGTATGGACTAAAAATGAAAAGAAATATTGTTATAGAGACCAAAATCAAATTCGATAACTTTTATATGCATACAAAAAAACATGACTGCAATATGTTTAATAGTGCCTTTTTAATGATACATGTTATGGTTATGATACAATTTATGCAGCTTATCAATTTGTCAAGTACAATCATAATTTTATGTTATTTACAAAAGTTGTTATTGATACCTGCTATTTATTAAGTTTAATAGTGGTTTTTTGATTTGTCCTGTTATAGAGTTAGATTTGCCAAGAGAAAAATTTCTGAAACTTTCTTTGATCAGAGCTTTGTTACCTGTTTCACAAAATGCAATTTGCACTTTTGATTTGTGAGCTGTTTACTGTCAGAAATTAAACTATGTTATTCACAATATAATCTAATGTTTCATTTCAAATATTTCTAAGTCTTAGATCTAAATATATATCTTTAAGAGAAATAAAGTACCATGACAATTGACAACTTCATCCCTTATACCAACTAAATCATTATTTTTAATGTTGCTGCAGTAATAGCCTAGCATATTGAGTCACAATCTTCTCATACTACAAAACAGGTCTGGTGTAATTTGCTCAGGAATTACGCCGATAGCCAGCTGCAGTTACATGCAATTTCATGTTGTTATTTGTTGCTACAACAGCAGCTTGCGGATTGCTGTCGGTTCAGTATCGGTTGAGTAGATGATTACATGCAATTTCTCATAGTGTATATGATTTATGTTTTTCAAATGATATTTTTGTTGTAAAATTTCATACTTTACATGTTGATTGATTTGTTTCTTATGTGCACTTTCACGCTCTAATGGCTAACGATTTGTAGAACTTGCATAATGATTATTTTAGCATAATGCAGTAATCCATTAATATTAACGTTAACATTCTTGGCAGTGACTGATATATGATCTTCTATGTATTGCTTTTGTCATATATGTCAAGTTCTAATGTTGGAAAATTAGACCTTACCCTATTTTCTGATGGGTTTTGAGTATTAGATGTTGGAGTATATGGATTATAGATAAAATTGACACCAAAGTGGTCATAATTTAATGTTTTATAATTGTACAATTTATGTTTCATTTGTTGCTGATAGAGCATAATAGACATTTTATCTTTGTTTATATCATGATCTTTATTAGTTCATATTTAATCCAAACTCTCGCATGGTAAACAAACTCCTTTTTTGATTCTTATTCATACTCCCAAAGTTAGTGTATTCATTATTTTATTAATTTAAATTTTATATTTTAAAATGTTATTGGATCATTTTGAATAATCAATCATTTAGATTTTTCTCTGATATTGAAACCTTGGTTGAAATAATTCATGAAATAATACGGATCCAATCAATTAAATTCAAGCAAAAATCACATAAATATTATTTTTAATGTATATCTTGTTGAAATATTAAATAAGATTTGTTAAAATTTTAAATTAGATTTGATTTGATTAGATTTAATATTTAAATATAATTCAAATTGTGTAGAAATAAACTCAATTAGGGTTGTATATAAATAGTTCTAGTATGTATATTATTTGTACAATTCAATAATACAAATTTTTATTTTTTTTATTATTTTCTTTTTCTCTCCTCATTAAAAGTGCTTCACGCACTAACAAATTGGTATCCAGAGCTTCTGGTTATTGTTCGTGATCGAGTTTTCAAGAATTTCACGTCAAAGATCGTGTTTCTAGAGCAAGTGAATCAATCGCTGCGAAGATGGCTAGTGATAAGGGCATTCCGAATTCTCTTCTAATGTTTGACGGCAAGAATTGAATCCGATGGAAAAAACAGATGCAATCCTTATTTGGCTTTCATGAAATCCTAGAAGTGGTTACCGACGGCGCTCCTGCGTTGGTTGTAAATGTAATTGACGAACAGAAAAATCCCACAACGAAGTCAAGAAGAAAGATTGCAAGGCTGCTTATTGCATTCAGACAGCGGTCGATGCTGTTAATTTCGACAGAATCTCTCATGCTGAAACGACGAAGGAGACAAGGAATATTCTGGTGAAGTATTACGAAGGAGGTGAGAAAGTCAAGGTTGTCAACTTATAAACCTTGCATCGACAATATGAGTTGTTTTCGATGGGAGAAGATGAAAAAATTGCAGAATATGTGTTGAAGGTTCAAAAACTCGTCCATCTCATGAATGATTATGGTGAAACTATAACTGATAAGATGATAGTCGAGAAGGTAATGAGAACGTTGACCTCTCACTTTGATCATGTTATCGTAGCTATTTAAGAATCCAACAATCTTGAAACCACTAAAGTGGAAGATTTGGTTGGTTCGTTGGAGGCGCATGAGATGAGGATTGTCGAAAGGAAAGAGTGTAAGACTCGATACAGGATCTGCAAGCTCAATTATGGAAAAGAGATGGTGGTTCCAACAAAGTCAAAGGCATGTTTGACAAGACTCGGGGCAAGAAGTCTTGATTGAAACCTCACAAACATCAGGTCGGAGATAGAGCTTCTAAATCCTCGAAAAGGAGGATGAGGAAACTATCGAAAGGGAAAGGAAGATAAAAAAGGTGTGCAGTGCTATAACTGTGAAAAGTGGGATCACGTAGCCAAAAATTGTTAATTTAGAAAAGATAGGGGATCGACAAGCAAGGACGAAGGAGCGAACCTTACACGCCAAGATTCAGATGATTTTGAAGGTGGTATGGTGGTTATGGTTGCAGTTGTAGATAACCATGTCGAATCCAAAATCTGGTTTCTCGACTCAGGCTGCTCGAACCACATGACTGGTCAAAAGGAGCAGTTGGTAGATTTTGACGAGTCGAAGAAGAGCAAGGTAAAACTTGTTGATAATAGTTTGTTGCAAACATAAGGTACTGGAAATATAGTCTTTCAAATGAGTAATGGAGGGAAAGCTATGATCGAAGATGTGTTTTATGTACGTGGAATAAAGTGAAACTTGCTAACTGTTGGACAACTAGACGAAAAAGCTTCTCAATTGTCATGAAAGACAGAGTTTTGAAATTGTTCGACACCAAGAACAATTTGGTCTTAAAATCTCCGTTATCAAAGAACAAGACATTTAAGACTATGATCAGTTCGACTGAAGTTCAACGTTTGAAAACTGTTGTTGCCACAAGGATAGTTGGTTGTGGCAATTGAGGTTTGGACATTTGAATTTTCAATCACTCAATCAACTGATTACTCAATATATGGTTACTGGAATTCCAAGTCTTGAGATGCCAGAAAAACTTTGTGAAGGTTGTTTAGTAAGAAAGCAATCCAAAAATTCTATCGTTTTGACTATGCCAGTGAGATCATCTTGCATACTCGAAGTGGTAAATTCATATGTATGTGGTCTATTCGAAGAACATACAATTGGTGGAAACAAATGTTTTGTTTCGTTTGTCGGTGAGTTTAGTCGAAAGTTGTGGATCTATGTGATCAAACAAAAGGATGAAATATTCAAAATCTTTAAGAGATTCAAGATACTTGTTAAAAACTAGAGTGAGAAGAAGATTAAAGTTCTGCAAACAGATGGAGGTGGCGAGTACACATCTAAGATGTTTGAATATTTTAGTGCAGAACATGGTGTTGATCATGAGGTAACTGCTCCTTATACACCTCAACATAATGAAATTGCTAAAAAAAGAAACAGAACATTATTAGATATGGAGAGATACATGCTGAAGCAAAAGAATTTTCCAAAGTCTTTATGGAGAGAAGCTGTTTCGACTGAAGTTTATATTTTGAATAGGTGTCCTACCAAGATATTGAAGAACAAATTTCCTGAAGAAGTATGGAGTAGAAAACGACCATCAGTGAGTCATTTGTAGGTGTTTGGCTCTATGTGTTACAAGCATATTCCTGATACAAGAAGAAAGAAGCTTGATGACAAGAGTGAACCTATGATTCTGGTAGGATATTATAAAACTAGTGCATACAAACTATTTAATCCAGTTAATGAGAAGATTGTGTTGAGTCAAAATATTGTGATTAATGAAAATTCTGCTTGGGATTGAAATTCTAGCAATTCAATTAACAAGCAATTGATGAGTTCTGATGTCAATGAAGAAACTGATGAAGTAGAGGTTGACGAAATTGTTGAGAATCTAGTCGAAGTCGAAGAAGAAGCAGTTGCTGACATTCCTGACACAGCCGAAGTGAAAGAGGTTGTGGTTGAAACAAGCCAAAGACCTCAAAGAAATATAGTTCTTCCAACAAGACTTCATGATTATGAAGTGGTGGGTGATGATGAAATCACGCCAGATGGAGAATTAGTTCATTTTGTTTTACTTGCAGGTGCTGAACCAATTAACTATAGTGAAGCTTTGAAGACTAAACAGTGGAAGTTAGCTATGATTGAAGAGTTACAGACAATCAAAAGAAACAACACATGGGAGTTAGTCGAATTTCCAGCACATACAAAAGCTATCAAAGTAAAGTGGGTATTCAAGTTGAAACATAATGTTGATGGATCGATATCAAGATATAAAGCAAGATTAGTAGCTCGAGGGTTTCTTCAAAGAGAAGGACTCGACTACTCTGAAGTATTTGCTCCAATAGCAAGATTGGAGACTATTCGACTAGTGGTAGCATTGGCATGCAACCAAGGCTGGTCGACATTTCATTTAGATGTAAAATCAACATTTCTGAATGGTCCTTTAGACGAAGAGGTCTACGTTACACAACCTCCAGGGTTTGTGATTCAGAAGGAAGCGAATAAAGTATATAAGTTACACAAAGCGCTATATGGCCTCAAGAAGGTACCTAGGGAATGAAACAAGAAGATCAACTCATACTTAGTCGGATTGGGATTTGTCAAATGTAAATTTGAGTATGGTGTCTATGTTCAGGTTGTAGCACAAGATATAACAATCATCTGCTTATATGTCGATGACTTGCTAGTAATTAGAAATAGCTTGGAGAACTTGTCGAAGTTCAAATAGCTGATGATGAAGGAATTTGAAATGTCTGATCTGGGAAAATTGTCTTATTTCTTAGGTAGGAATTTAAAATTTTGAAGCAAGGTATGGTGCTACATCAAAGGAGGTATGTCAAAGAAATACTCAAGAGATTCGGAACGGATGATTCAAATCCTGCATCCTCACCCGCCGAACCAAATGTAAAATTGGAGAAGAATATAGAGGAAGACAAAGTCGATATAACTTTGTTCAAGTAAATTGTGGGATATCTGAGGTATGTGTGCAACACTCGACCTGATATAGGTTTCGCTGTAGGATTAGTAAGTAGATATATGAGTGAACCAAAAGTGTCACATATGAAGGCTGCAAGGAGAATCCTGAGATATTTGAAGGGTTCGATAAATTGTGGAATACTATTTCGACGAGATTCTGAAGACAAAGAAGCAATAGTTAATTGTTTTTCAGATGTTGATTGGTGTGGAGATAAGGAAGATCGAAGAAGCACAACTAGATATTTATTTCAAGTATTTGGTGCCCCGGTCTCATGGTGTTCGAAAAAATAACCTGTGGTGGTATTATCATCTTGTGAAGCCGAATATATAGCAGGATCCTATTATGTATGTCAAGCAATTTGGATCAGATATGTACTTGAAGAAATGAAGGTCGAAGCGAAGAAACTTCTTGTATTGAAAATCGACAACAAGTCAGCCATAAATCTGGCGAAAAATCCAGTTCTGCATGGAAGAAGTAAACATATTGAAGCAAGGTTTCACATCTTGAGGGAAAAGGTAAATCAAGGTGAAATTTGAAGTAAGACATTTCTCGAGTGAAGCACAGTTGACCGACATTTTCACCAAAGGATTGAAGATTGACAAATTCCTGAATTTGAGAAAGAAATTAAGAATAGTTCAGATTGACTATTTTTTAGGATGTTCGACAACTTGGATTATGGGGGTGTATTGAAATATTAAATTAGATTTGTTAAAATATTAGATTAGATTTTATTTGATTAGATTTAATATTTAAATATAATCTAAGATGTGTAGACCCAAGCCCAATTAAGGTTGTATATAAATAGTCTTATTCCGTATTATTATTTGTACAATTCAATAATACAAATCCTTATTTCTTTTATTATTCTCTCTTTCTCTCCTCACTAAAAATGTCTCACACACTAACATATCTGAATACAATTATACTTTTATTATTTTTATCATGTATTAAACCATTCTTACTATTATTATAAAAAATATCAAATAATATTTTAAAATTTGTAACGTGACACAATTAACTAAATTCACGCAAAAATAATTTGACACCATATAAAATTATTTTAACCTATGCAAACATGTGAATATCATTATTCTATATACAATTATATTTATCACTCAATATTTATAAATATCTAAGAATTATATCTAAATAATTATATTTATAATATCAAATAATTGTACTCGTGCGGCCGCACGGGTAGTTTACTAGTTTTCAAAGTTAAGAGAAGCAGAGATGCAGTAAGAAATTTCCGTGGTGGAGTTTACAATTACTAGTACAATGTATTGAAGGTAAAAAAACGAGAAATTAACATGTCATCCGTCATTTTATACATGTTACCCCTCAGACATGGCGCAGTTACAAAAATGACTCTGAAATATATCAGAATTTTTGAAATTTCCAGTTTCGTACCGGAAATTTTGCGCAGATACCAGAATTTTTTTTAAATTTTAAAATTTTTACCGTGCCATTTGGTTGTTATCAGAAATTTAAAATTTCTAGTATCGGATATTCCAAATTTCTGGTGTTTTCTATCACTTAAATAATAAATCGGAAATTTGAAATTTTGGGTGTATGAAAAATACCGGAAATTTCAAAATTTCCGGTATTTTTTATTTCTAAATACAAATAAAAAATTTGAAATTTTCGGTGGGTAAAAAGTACCAGAAATTTCAAATTTCCGATAATTTCTGAGACTTAATTTTTTGTTTTGTTTTTTTTAACTGTTACTTGAATAAAATACATTGTGAAATAGCGAACCGACTATATATATATATATATATATATATATATATATATATATATATATATATATATATATATATATATATATATATATATATATATATATATATATATATATATATATATATATATATATATATATATATATATATATATATATATATATATATATATATATATAATAATTGTCATACATAGTTACTTAAAAAAAACTACAATCACAACCTAGGCAATTCTTCCCAATACCTGAAGCGATCTACATATGCTGATTCTCATGCTTTTGCATCATTAGAATAATTCTTCCTCTATTTCTTAGTGACGGGAGGCAGTGTACAATCGGGTTTCAACTTCACCTGAATCCAATGACATTCGTTGACAAAACCAACATCAATGATAATATGTCGACTCGTGTACGGGGGTGGAGCTATGAGAAGTGGGAAAAATATTATGTTAAGTCTCATGGAAAGGGAAACAAATACAACACTATATCTAGAAGCAATAGGGTAACTCATATAAGGAATTGACATTCATTTATCCCTACCATGCACTCCCAAGTGATTGACTTGTAACAAACTCCTAACCTCAATGTCATAGAACAACGTGGAAAACAAGTCAGCGTGTTGAAGGACTTGAGTATCCAACTGCTTTCAAACTGAATAACAAACTTCTTGCCCCATCCTAATAAAGATGAAATGCAACGGTAACCACTATTTCCGTCATTCTCAACATCAATTATATCATCGATGTATGGATGAAAGAAAGCAGGAAACTTTGACAAGTAGTCAGCTCTTGAAGATTTGGTAGAGGGTTGCTTACCAATCGACATGGTCGATGATTGATTTTCAATTGATTTTGTGTATGATCTCTCTGTAGTATGACACTCATGACATCTTAAATACAAAATTTCCAATAACACTCATGACATCTCAAATCCTTCAATTTATTCTATTATTTTTAAATATTTTTTCTTAAATATTCATTAAATTGTCTGTTTCATAAAACCTCTCATTTTAAAAACTTAAACACTCTCATAAAATATTATGTTTCTTTGAATTCATCCAAACCTATAAAACTGCACATAATCTCACATTATTATTTACTCGATGCATTTGCTACACATTTCACAAATTCACCATTTTTTTAATGATTTTCACCAAGAAAACTCAAATGAGTTTTTTGTTTTTGTTTTTCTTGCTATGATTTTTGTAGGTAAGTTTATCTTATTATTGAATCACAACGCTTTTGTTCATTGTGGATATAAATATGTGAGTTTAGTTTCAGATCTTCACCTTTTTAATACTCTTTATGATAGTTTTTTTTTTTTAATTTCTTACCTTATACACATGTCTTGATTATTCATTTATTTTTCTAGCAAAGTAAAAGACTTATCTATGTCAATATAATTCAAGGTACTATTACATCGAAGAATCAAATATTCAAGCTCTATTTTTTTAATAATGTTAATATGTATTTTACAAGTTTTAGATTGTGAAATAAGACCGATTATTTTTATTTTATAAAATATATCTTTTTATATGCACTGATATTAAAAAAATATACGTTATTCTTTATGAAATATATTAAAGGTAAAAGGAATTATAGATGAATGGTTTAAAATATATTTATGATATAACTTTATCTTATTTTATTTTTTTCTTTCTTTCTCTTTAGTTTTTTTGTGTGGGTAGGATAGCTTTTTGGTCGTTAAAAAAACTTAATTTTAAAAATATTAAATTCCAAAATTTTATAGAAAAAGGAATAAATTTAATATAAAATAAAAGATAGAATTATTTTTAAACATGTCTCTTAATAAAAATTTAAAAGTACGTTACATTTCACATTGTTATAATAAATTTTAATTTTAATTGATGCATTCATAAATATAATTTCTAAAAATAAATTTATATTAACTCTTTTTATCAATATAAATTTTTTATATTATTTACTAATAATATCTACATTTAAAATTATAAAATAATGATTTTTAGATATTATATTATTTTTTAATGACAATTTTATAATAACTAGGACCTCATCTTTTTCACCTTTAACTTATGCGTAGTATATTATAATTATCCCTAAAAGAGATTTAGTAGCTTTCATTTTCAATGTCATTATTTATTTATATTTATAGGTGGTTATATTTCTATTAATTAATAGAATATTACTTTTTATTATTTTTTTCCATAATAATAACATCAATAATAATATGTAAAAACAATAATAAAATATTTTGTATTTTGTATTTTTATTCACTTTTATAACCATCTTTAATTCTAACTATTTTTTCTACAAATTTCACCTATTCATTATTTTCTAGGGTTTTTCACAATATTTCCTATTGATTACAACTCAAAACATCAAGAGATTTTTCTTCTAATAACTATTTGCATATTTGTTTATCTTATTAAATTTCATACTCAATTATTCTATTTTTATGTAAAATACATAATATATTTTTGTATGCTTTGTAAACATAAAATATTGCGAGCATAAACAATAACAATTATATTTACCTGCTCGAACACACTATCACATTTTACTATGACAAATTTCTTAATAACCATTTTGACCTCCTAAATTTAGATTTTTCCTTTTTTTTATTTAATTTTTTTAATTTTGTTTTTATTATTTATTTTATTTATTCTTTCATTTGTTAATTTAGTGGATTTGGTCTTGCCCTTCTATTATTGCAATTTTTGTTTTTTTTTTCTTCTGTTAATTATATATTTTGTTAATAAGATACGATTGAATTTATTATTTGTGAAGACAAGCTTCCTAAAGAGTTTTTGATGAAGACAAACTATCATTGATTGTAAAATGGAATGGCTCAAGTCAAGACATCTTAATCAAGTCAAATTCATCAAAGTCTTGAAGAAATATTGTGTGAACAAATCAAATGTCAAGGTATAAAGCATTCAACCTCTCTATATGCATACAAGTGTTCATAACAATGTTTTATGCATACCATACATTTTCAAATATGTTTTAGAAATCACAACTTGATGTTTCATATATTTTCTCAAAAGTAATTTTTCAAAAGTATCTTAGGAAACCCGGTCACCCATATAAGGGAACCGGTTACCCTGTATCATTTTCTAAAAATAATAGCCTCTGTCTTGGGGAACCCGATCACCCATATATGGGAACCGGTTGTCCAACGCTGATTTTTAAATTCTGTAACATTGAGAAAGGAGGTAACCGAGTACCTACTTATGGGAACCAGTTACCACCGAAATAAAATGAAATTTTCATAGTTTTAAAATACAGAAAAGTTATGTTGTTTTGTTTATGAAGCATAACATCTTTCTATTGAATCATACCATTTTAAAAGGTTGTATAGAGGCCTATGTAAACTCATAATTTCAGAATTATTTCTAACCTCTTTCAATCTACAATTCAAACTACATAAATTCTTTATCTTTCAAATTTCTCAAGTGTTCTACATCAGAATTTTTATTGAAACTTTCTGCACTCATTTTTCATTGAAAAATTATTCTAAGTTTCATATAATCATTGTGAACACTTGTATCCATTATTGAGAATTGTTTTTCTTGAAGGAGAAGATCAATCCAAGATTGATATATTGTATCATATTTAAAAATCTATTGTAAAAATTCAGAATACATTATAACTTCCTGTAATACGGTGGGAGAACTGACTTGAGATATTTTGCGTTTGATCGCAATTGTTACGGATAACAAGAGTCGCCACCGACTTTTCTTTTATCCAATAAAGGAAATGGTGAAAAGAACATGAAAGACCTTTGAGATTATTTTCTTGAGTTCGGGGGGTAGATTATGAAAAGGAAATGTGTTAGCACCCTTTTTATCCATAGTTATCTATGGGCTCTTAGTTTCTTGCTAGATCATTTATTTTTGTTTGAAAGTGTGCTTTGTGGTGGGTTTTGAAAGTATTTTTGAAAAGCGCCTTCGTTTAGGAAAACTTTGTAATGATTCTCGTCTCTATAAGAATGTATACAAAGTGTTGGACTTTTGAAAATATCTCATGTTTTGAAAGTGTTTGGTGTATTTCAAAAGATGTTTGTTTTAAAAATGAGCAAGCAACTAAGAACGTTCCTACCTTAGTCAAAAATATTTTGTTCTTCTCTTCCTTTAGATGTTGCTTTCTTACCATTGATTGGTAAGAAGCTTTATCTTTGGATGTAAAGGGACGGGCGCGGGTCGTCGTATAGTCATGAGAGCAATGTTGTGAGATATCTTAGCATTTCTCTTGAGGGACTAAGATCATTTGTAAGGCAACATTCGAAGTGTCATCGAGGGACTATGATCTTGTATTTTTGATTGTTTTTGTTAAGATAACTCACATGCATAACATGACCATGTTTCATAAGGCAACAAGTGGAGTTAACCCTAGGGATGCATGTGTGAATGGTGTTTGTATTTCATGCTTGGTTTATCTTGGATTAGTGTTTGCTAAGATTGATTTTATCTTCCCATACAAATTCTAATTATTAGCATTTATATGAAAGAGATAAAGTGCAAAAATGTAAATATCCTACGCTATTACAATCGATTAAGGATGGGGTGTACAAATTTACAAATGGGGATTGCATGAAATTAAAGTCTAATTATCTATTACAACCATATTGAAATAATGTGCAAGAATTGAAATGTAAAATAGATTTGTTTTGTTTTGGTTAAGAGAAGAAATAAATTTGTTTAAGAAAATATTTTTAGTCTTTTTGTTCTAAAAGAAATAAAGCAAAGTGTATGAATATGAAGTATTTTTTTGGTGTTTTTTTATTAATTAAAATAGAAGTGATGATAAAAATAATAAAAGGAAAAGAATCAGAGTCAGCGCCTTGCTGAAAGGATTGAAATAAGGAGCAGAAGTTCTGACTCTGGTGCGCTGCGAATCAGAAAGAAAAGGTTAACAGAAATGGGGAAGGCCAGAAGTTCGGCATCCGTGTACACTAAAGTTCTGGAGTTGCTGGGAACAAGGGAAAGCCTAGAAGTTCTGATTATTTAAGGGAGCCTAGAAGTTCTAATGTTACTGGAAGGTCATAAGTTATGGTTGTTAAGGGAGTCTGGAAGTTCTAGTGTTATTGGAAGGTAAGAAGTTCTGATAATGGGAAATTTAAAAGTTCTGGTAATGGGTCCATGAGGTGTTAATGTTGTTGGATGGGAATATCTAGAGGTTCTGGTCTTGGAATACTGTTTGGCAAATAATGGAAAAAATGTCGAGAAATAAACATAAAAGGTGTTTCTGGGGCTAGAACTTAGGATCCTTTACACTAATGTCTTATGCTCTCACTCTCTACCACTGGGGTGGCTATACATCTGATATTAGAAACAAAAGCATAAACATAAATTACAGAGTAAGTTCTGATGATGAACTTCGTCTCCTTCTCCATGTCAGCCATAGTATTTGCAACTTAGTCATTTCTCAACAAAGAAAATGGAAAATGAAAACATAGCAGTTATGGAAAATTTCATCATGTTTCAAAAATACAAAGCATCAGAATTGTAAACCAGAAGCAGGCATGAATTTTGCTAATCCTAGTTCTGAATCCTATTTTCCTCAAGAAGTTCTGACTTGAAATTCTATCTACTTAGGCCATATACATGAAATCCATAAATATGTACAGAATCAGAGTCATGATATCTACATTGTATCTTTGAAAGTGCAAGCCTAACAGTGCCAAAGTAATGAGATAAAAATCAGAAGAAGCTTACCTTGTTGCTAGAGATTTTCTTGTGATTTAGAGCTTGGTTCAGACTGCTGTGATGTTCTGGTCAGCTTCCTCACGTTCTCAGAAAGCTGGAACAATCCTTAACTTGAGTTATGAATGGCTGAAATGTTCTGGAGTAGCCAAGAAGCAAAATTCTGATTTTTGAAATGGAGATTGGTGAATATTGTGTTACAGTTTAAAAAAAGAAGTTGGGAAGGCTTCTATGTGTATATCAGAAACTGTATTGATGGTTTGGTCAAGAAACACTTAAGGAAAATTGGAGTTTGAATGCAGAAATCAGAAATTAAACAAGTTTCGTGTTTATGTTTGCAGTTCCAGGTTCTTGGGAATTTTCAGCAAGGTTTCAATGCTTTTTCTAATCTTCTCGACCTCTCTAACAGTCACAAATGAAGCTTAATTTATAGGCAAAGGATTATAAGCTTGGAGAGGTCAAGAGTACAACCATCATGTGTTATGGCACTGACTTATTCTTGAAGAAAGTTTGGACAAGCATGTTTCAAGGCAAAGTAGAGTGGTTAGCAGCTTTAGCCATGTCTAATCTGAGTTTGTAGGCATGAATTGTGGAGAAGTACACTCAGAAACAAAAATAAAGCATGGGTCCGACATAAACTTTGTACAAAAGTTTACTTTTCAAGGACAACAATGGTACTTTGATACCACACGTGGGAAGATCCTTTGGATAAAGACTCAAAAATGGGTGTGAGCATTAAATGATGATGACATTTAACAAGTAAGAAGACCTGTAACCTGAGATTATACAGCATGGCTTGAAGCTGGATCAAAAGTTCAGCATAAACATAACTTAATTTAAGAACAAATGCCCAACTTTTGATCTTTAAATCTTCCTGTTCCAGCAAGATGTGAAGGAGTTCTTAGACTTTTCAGAAAGCTTGTAACATGCTTTGTAGACCCTCTTTGAATTACTATTGCAAACTCTGATTGAACCTATGTGAAAACTGGCCCATAAGATCTAACCAAATTCTGTCTTGGAAATGCCCAGAATTTACTGAGTGCTTTAGTTTCTTGGACGTGTCTTCAAAGATTTATAACTTGAAATCCCAGCATTTCTAGGAGAAGTCTTGTTCTGCAATGTTTCAGATCTCGTTGAGATCTAAAATTCTTGTGTCAAAGTTTCTTCCTGAATCATCTTGCATTATGATGAAAATCTGGCCAGAAGTTCTGAACTTATCATATTTCTTAACACTTAGAAAAATTTCTAAGTGTTTAGAATTTTGACTTTTCCAAAGCAATTTTGACTTTTGATTTCCTTGATGAAACAAACTTCATATTCTAACACGTCTTGATGAAATATGATTCTTGAAACTTGATTTTGATCCAAAAGTCAAAGTTTTACTTTTCAATGTGCATTTTGACCATTTTGCCCTTGTACCAATTCCAAACATAAATTGATGTATTAGTTTTGCAAACTTGAGCCATAGAAGATCTTGTGAGAAAATTCTTGAGAAAAGAGAGGGCAAATTTGGGGGTACAACAACTGCCCCTGTTCAATCTTCTTAAACCTAGAGAGTTAGATTGGAGAGTCTGCCATTCGTGACTTGAAGGTGGAAGATGATTGAACACTAAAGTGTCCAGAAATTTGCACTTGATGTAGTGGTTGATTGTGTAGAGAATGGGCTTAAAGATACCATTCAGGGGGACTGGGGAAGGTATCAGGATAAATATTTTGGTTGATTTATACTGAAATGGTAGATGTCTTCTGCCTGTTGATTTTCCTGCAAGGAAAAAGATTAGTTGCATGCAGATGTATGCATGGCGTAATGATGTTCTCAAAATAAATGAGATTATGCTATATGCATTTGTCATGCATGTGTTATGATCTATGAATGTGATGTGTTTATTGCAGCGTGTCTTTGTCTATAAAAATAGATCCTTGACAACATATTATGGACACTTGGGAGGCTGAATCCTGAACCGTTATTGGAGAGCAGGTGCCTCTTCTACTTGGTTTAGGATGTTTCCGCTGGGAATTCCTGTTCTGTTGTTTGAGGAGAAACTCCGCTGGGGAATATTGGCTTGTTTAAGAAGACTCTGTGGAGAGTGTTGATCTCTGCTTGTGGAAAATAGTTTAGGAGTTTTGGTTTTCCATTGCTCTACTGGGGAATTGTTCATGGCTGGAGAGCATCAGACGTTAGCTGTTATCTGGTCGAAATCCAGGCTTGGCAGCAATTTGTTGAGGATAATGAAGTTGACTGTTATCTAGTCGTGTTCCAGGCTTCATAGTGACTTGCAGGGGAAGATGTGAATTAAACCATTATCTGGTCGTAATCCAGGCTTCGCAGAAAATTGCTTGAAGTTAAACTATCATCTGGTCGTATTCCAGGTTTCACACCGACTTACTGGGAAAGATTAAATTAACTGTTATCTGGTCGGATTCCAGGCTTCGCAGATTCTTAAGGTGGATGGGGTTAATTACTATCTGGTCGGATTCCAGGCTTCGTAATAACTTACTTAAACTGATATCTGGTCGGTCCAGGCTTCGCAGTAAATTGCTTGAATTTAATTGTTATCTGGTCGGATTCCAGGCTTTACAAAAAATTTCTGAGGGAATGAAGTTAATTGCTATTTGGTCGAACTCTAGGCTTCATAATAACACTATTGAAAAGATGAAATTGAAACTGATATCTGGTCGGGTCCAGGCTTTGCAGTAACTCGCTTGAAATGATGAAGTTAAACTGATTTTTGGTCGGGACCAGGCTTTACAGTAACTTGCTTGAAAGGATGAAGTTGAACTGATTTCTGGTCGGGTCCAGGCTTTACAGTAACTTGCTTGAAAGGATGAAGTTGAACTGATTTCTGGTCGGGTCCAGGCTTTACAGTAACTTGTTGGTGGTAGAGACAAACTCTATTGGGGAAAGGAAATTAATCCCTTGTCTGGTTGAGTCCAGGTTTTTTAATAGCTCGAGGAGTTAAACTACTATCTGGTCGGGTCCAGGCTTCACAGTAACTTACTGAGAGGTTAAACTATTATCTGGTCGGGTCCAGGCTTCATAGTATATGAGAAGTTAAACTAATATCTGGTCGGGTCCAGGCTTCATAGTATCTTGAGAAGTTATACTATTATCTGGTCATGTCCAGGCTTCATAGTATCTGAAAGTTGTTTAAATAGGAGATGATTCTGTTGAGGAGTGTATTGTTTTGTTGGGGAATAAAACATGTTGAAGAGAAATGTTTGATGACATGCTGGCAAGGTGAATTCTTTAGGAAGGAAATCATAAGGTTTCTTCTTTTAAGACCAACTCAGCTGGGGAGAGAGTTGTCTAGAGATTGAGACTCTGACCGAGGTTTGCATAAATCTAATTTTTCGGGTAAACTTGTTGGGTAAAGGTTTATTGTAGTCGGCTCTGCGGGGATAATGCTAATGAGATAACTCTGTGGGGACATCTCAACTGCATTAAACAAATGCTCGTTTCTACTGAGTAGGACACATTTACTAAATAGTTTAAACATGTTCATATGCATATGTTCATTCAATTTTAGTCATTGTACGTCTTTGCACTCAAAACAAAACAAAAAGTTTGCACTTCAAAGTATATTTGTATTGATGTTTTGTCCATGAATAGGAATTTTTGTACAAAGAGACGAAGATCCTAGTAAGAGGAAATCATCGAAAGGAAAGCAAAATTGAAAACAAAGATAACAGCCATGTGGAAACGATCTCATTGTGTTCCAACTCTACTATTGGCCCAATGTCTTCGAACATACCTTGCTGTTGATAGAAGTTGATTGGATTGATCTTGGACCGTTTGAACTCGGACCTTGGTAATAAAGTCAACTGTGGTGATTTCACGGGATATACTCATACGCTTTCAATCCTTAACTTTTGCCTGGACCGCCCTTTGGGATTTTCAGTCCACTAGGATACCCATTTTTTCCTAAGTCGCCCTTTCGGGTTTTCAACTTGTCGGGTGTACAATCTTTTGCATATATCCCTAATTTTTGCCTAAACCTTTTGTTTGCCAGGATGCCCTTATCTTGCCTAGGTGTGCCAACCTAGCATGTCTCTTATGCGTAGTATTTTTTAACTATGTCCGCGTTCACAGGATATGGTAAATCTTCACTGTCCATAGTAGTCAGCATCATGACACCACCAGAGAAAACTTTCTTAACAACAAATGGCCCTTCGTAGGTGGGAGTCCATTTGCCCCTGGGGTCGCCTTGCGGAAGAATGGTGCGCTTTATCACCAAGTCACCAGCTTGATATACTCGAGGCCTGAACTTTTTATTGAAAGCCTTGATCATGCGTTTTTGGTACATCTGACCATGACAAACAGTAGCCAGTCGCTTTTCATCGATCAAGTTCAACTGATCCAATCTTATCTGAATCCATTCATCTTCGCCTAAGCATGCTTCATTCATAATCCTTAGTGAGGGGATCTGAACTTCCACTGGCAGGATAGCTTCCATGGCATAGACCAAAGAAAAGGGAGTTGCCCCAGTCGATGTCTGAGATGAAGCACGGTAGCCATGAAGAGAAAACAGTAACATCTTATGCTAGTCTTTATAGGTTACTACCATCTTCTACACAATCTTCTTAATATTTTTGTTGGCTGCTTCCACTGTGCCATTCATTTTAGGTCTATAAGGAGAAGAATTGTGGTGCTTGATTTTGAACTGATTGCAAAGTTCGGTAATCATAGCATTGTTGAGATTGGTCCCGTTGTTAGTGATAATCCTTTCGGGGATACCGTAGCGGCAAATGAGATTATGTTTGATAAATCTGGCTACCGTGTTCTTGGTGACTGAGGTAAATGAGACATCTTCGACCCATTTTGTGAAATATTCGATAGCGACAAGAATAAAGTGATATCCATTGGAAGTAGTAGGCTTGATCTCTCCAATCATGTCAATGCCCCACATTACAAACAACCACGGAGCAGTCATGACGTTTAGAGGGATATGAGGCACATGGACTCTGTCAGCATATATTTGGCACTTGTGGAAAGTCCTTGAGTGACAGTGGCAATCAGTCTCCATTCTTGACCAATAGTAACCAGCTCTCAAGATTTTCTTAGCCATAATATGTCCGCTAGAGTGAGTCCCAAAGAGACCATCATGCATGTCTTCCATGATTTCCTCTGCTTCCTTCTTGTCCACACATCAGAGTGGAGTAGAATCATGGTTACATTTGTACAGGAATCCATTGCTTAGGAAGAATTTGGCTGAGAATCTTCGTAAGAATTTTCTATCATTGATGGAAGCTCCTTAGGGATACTCTTATACGTCAAGGTATCTCTTCACTTCATCGTACCATGGTTTCTCAGCATCAGTGTCAAGCTCATAGCAGTGCGCAAGTTCGTCGAACCTCTCAATTGTAATCATAGGAGCTTCGTTGTCCCATTTGACTTTGAACATAGAAGACATTATGGCCAAAGTATCAGCTAAATGATTTTCCTCCCTAGGGAAATGTTCAAAGGTGATTTCTTTGAAGTAAGGAATCAGAGATAGCACAACTCCTCGTAAGGAATGAGATTATGATGCTTGGTATCCCATTCTCCTTTTAATTGGCTGATCACCAGAGCGAAATCTCCGAACACATTCAGATGTTTGATCCTTAAATCAATGGCAACCTTTAAACCCAAAATGCATGCCTCATATTCAGCCATGTTATTTGTACAATCGAAGCATAGTCTAGCAGTGAACGGGGTATGGAAACCTTCAGGGGATATGATTAAAACACCAATTCCGTTACCCGAAGCGTTGGAAGCCCCATCAAAGACCATAGTCCATCAGGATCCTTGTTCAGGTCCGTCATACGGTCCAAGTTTCGCGCACTCGATCACTAGCATGATATTCTCATTCGGGAAGTCAAATTTCATAGACTGATAATCATCAATAGCTTGATGGGCCAAATGATCTTCCAATACACTTTCTTTGATGGCCTTTTATGTTGTGTATTGAATGTCGTACTCAATCAAGATCATCTGCCATCTAGCTATTCATCCAGAAAGAGCGGATTTCTCGAAGATGTACTTGATGGGGTCCATCTTAGGAATTAATAGAGTGGTATGAGTCAACATATACTGTCTTAGCTGGCGATCAACCCATGTTAGAGCGTAGTAAGTTTTATCGAGCAGTGAATATCTGGTTTCACAGTCAGTAAACTTTTTGCTTATGTAGTATATAGCATGCTCTTTTCGGCCAGACTCGTCATGTTGGCCCAACACACACCCCATAGAATTATGTAGCACAATCAAGTACATTATCAAGGGTCTTCCTTCAACTGGAGGCATGAGGATATGAGGTTTTTGCATATACTCCTTAATTTTGTCGAAGGCAGCTTGAGATTCATCATTCCATCTGACTACTTGATCTTTCTTCAAGAGTTTGAAGATTGGCTCACAAGTAGCAGTTAAGTGAGATATGAAGCGGGTGATGTAGTTCAGACGACCCAAGAATCCTCTAACCTCCTTTTCAGAATGGGGAACAAGAATTTCTTGGATGGCTTTTACCTTTGCAGGATCAACTTTGATGCCTTTACTAATGACAATGAAACCTAGAAGCTTTCCAGATCATACTCCGAATGTGCACTTATTAGGGTTCAACCTCAACTTATACTTTTTCAGCCTCTCGAATAACTTGTATAGGTGATTGAGATACCCCTCTTAAATTTGTGACTTTGCAATCATATCATCCACATATACCTCTATTTCATGATGGATCATATCATGAAACAAAGTTGCCATAGCCCTTTGATATCTTGCCCCTGCATTCTTCAATCTGAATGGCATGACCTTGTAGCAAAAGGTGCCCCATTGCGTAACAAAGGTGGTCTTCTCCATGTCTTTGGGAGCCATCTTAATTTGATTATAGCCGGAGAAACCATCCATGAAAGAGAAGAATTTATTCTGAGCGGTGTTATCGACCAAGACATTAATGTGAGGTAGAGGGAAGTCATCCTTGGGGCTTGCCCTATTCAATCCCTGTAATCTACGCACATATGAAATTTTCCGTCTTTATTTGGCACTGGAACCACGTTCGCAACCTATTGGGGATAAGATGTCACAGCTAGGAATCCTGCATCAAATTGTTTCATCACTTCAGCTTTTATCTTTTCAGACATGTCAGGCCGCATGCGATGAACTTTTTGCTTGACAGGAGGACAATCTTCCTTTGTAGGCAGACGATGAACTACAATGTCGATATCTAACCCTGGCATATCTTCATACGACCAAGAAAACACATCCACATAAACATGCAACATCTGAACCAACCTGCTTTTGACACTGCTTCCTAGGTTGGTGCCGATCTTAACCTTTTTCTTGTCTATCTCGGTACCTAGGTTGATGACTTCAACTGACTCTTTGTGCGGCTGAATAGATTTTTCCTCTTGCATTAGAATTCTGGCTAATTCTCCTGGTATTTCACAATCTTCCTTGCCTTCGTCTTTGGCTTGGTTAATTTGATGTTCAAAATCATAGTTGGCAATAGTAGAGTCATTGGCAATGAGATCCGGAGTGGACGAGGACCTGCAAGAATGTGTGTGTGTGTGTGCATGTAATATACATGGCTATTTTTAAAAATATATTGTACCCCAAAATTTTCCCTCTCACTTATCAAGAATTTGCTCACAAGATCTCCTCGGGCTCAAGATTACACTAGGGTTTGATCAGCTCAAGACATATCCTTAAGCATTGATGACCAAAATTAGGGTTTGAGTTTGCACAAGTATTTTTGAACTATCAATGCTTCATATTGCTTTCATGGATCATTATGGACCCCCAAGATTACTCATGTCAAGTTTCAAGCTTTGGATCACACTTTTGATCAGTCAATTGAACAATTGACCTAAAAATCAACTATATTGGGGAAAAAGTCAACCATGGCCAATTTACAGTCAAACTTCATAATTTTTTATCCACATAAACATTTTAAGCCAATATGTATCATTTGATCAAGTTTGGACCATAATTCCTCAAGAAATTTGATCAGGTCTCCAGAAGGGCAAAATGGTTAAAATTAGGGTTTTGATTGGGAAATGGCAATTTCTGATTTTTGACCTAGAAAATGATAAATTGGTTTAAGGCATGATCTCAAGAGTCCAATTGCATCATTTTTACCTAATGAAATGATTCAAAACATTACAAATCCATTGGATTGACAAATGAATTTTGGAGTCAACTAATCAAAAGTCAATTGTATACTGAAAAGTCAAACTTTGACTTTTTGGTCAAATTCAAGTGCCAAAGATCACAATCCATCAAAACATGTCAAAATATTAAACTTATTCATCAAGAAATCAAAAAGTCAAGATTTCATTTTGAAAAGTCAAAATTTCTAAACTTAGAATTTTTTCTAAGTGTTGGAAATTTCATGTTTTTTCATAACTTTGAGCAAAATTTCCACCATGATGCAATATGATTCAAGAGAAACTTCCGGCATGAAAGTTTTAGATCACCATGAAATATACAACTTTTCTTCACATAACTTCTTCCAAAAGTGCTTGGATCTCAAGTTATAATTTCAAGACCATAGGGTCATGAAACTAAACACTTAGTGACATTTTGCCCTAATTTGGCCAGGATTTTGACCTAACTTCATGGAACTTTTTCATATAGTTCCAAGGGGAATCTGAAAAATCAATTCAAATATGGGTTGTAGATCACATTTCAAGATTTCTAAAATGTCCAATAACTCCTTAAGATCATTCTTGAGTAGGGAGAATCGAAGAGATGAAGTTAGGGTTCCATTCTTGTTTTTCAAGCCATTTTCATGATAAACATTGGATCCAATCTTCAAGCATGCTGTACAAGTCTCACTTTGCAGGCTTATAACTTGACTTTCACTCCACAACTAAATGTTTTCATAACTTTTGGAAGCTTTAATCCAAGCATTCAATGCATTGTACAAGTATAATTCCATTTTGGGAAGAAAGGCAACATTGCCATTTTAGAAAAGTAAGCTTTATGCAAAGTCAACTTGCATTGAGCCTTGCATTTGTTCTTTCTGCACAAACACACTCTACACAACCAGAACAAGTATGTTTAAAGGTTTCAGCCACCCTACAAGCCTTGTACTTCACACTTAAACCATGCTTGTTAACTTTGCTTCAAAAACAAGTAACCAAGCCATAACATGTGAGTTTCAAATTCTGAGTTGTTACAAGCCTCAAAACCTCTTGCTTATAAGTATACACACTATTTGCAAGTTGACACACAAATGCTAGTCCCCTAAAACTATCTCAAACACTAAAAAACCATAAACCTGTTCAAGAACACCATTAACACACAGTTCTGAACCAAAACTCATGATCTTCATTTCCACTCGTGCATTTTGAAAACTAATCACTCAAACACCTTCTATACATCATACCAAAGCAATCCAGGCCCCTGTTTCAAGACTGTAACTCCTCCATCATTATCCACCATTTTCAAATATCAAGCTTGCAGGTTGACTTGAGTAGAGAGATTCAGGAACTTTCAAGGCAAAGTAAGAGTTGGAATACACTCAAGGAGGTCCAGGCAAGCTAAACAGATCCCCAGGCCATCTCAAAAGTTTCCCAAACTCCATTCACGACTCCAGCTGCAAGAGGTAAAAACTCAAACTTCTATCTCTTCATATAAGCATCATTTGATCCTGAGTTATGAAAACAAAATATAGATATCTTTGCTCTAAAGTTGACCATGTTCATAGTTCCCATTTATATTGACTGTATGTAGAGAATTTTGGATTTGAAATTTATGAGAAAATTAGGTTTCAATTCAGGGCCAGAAAAATTAGATTTTATCTTTGACTTTTAGCTTACGTAAGTTATATGGTTGAATTCGTGGGAAGAAACACCACAACTTTAATGTTTGAACTTTCTATTTTTCTGGAGAGATGAGGAAGATACAGGTGGTCCGGCTAGGCTCAAGGTTGAAGACGAAGTTGCCTTCAGAAAGCAGTTTCTAATATATATTTATGCTTTGATTATATGACCGGATGAAACAGCCACCCCAGTGGCAAGCGCGCGCGTACTAAGTCATGTGTTACCTAAAGGGCGAGGGTTCGAACCAATGTGAACCCCCCTTTTGCATTTTTTCATTTTTCTGATTTTCTTACACTTTTTTTGCAGGCGCTGGGCCCTTTGGGCCTGGCATTTTTTTATTTATTTCTGCTAGCATACTCCCATGTTTACTTGTGATACCCCTTGGCCCATTTTATTTTTATTTATTTATTCATTTCATTTTTCTTTCAAATATATTTTCTAAAAATACCAAAAAAATCATAAAAAGTATAAAAATAATAGATTTATATTTTGACATAATTTAAATATTTTTCCACATAATTTTTTTTATTCATTATACTTTATTTACTTTTATTAATTTCCTTGTAAATTAAAAATAAAACTAGATTATTATTTATCTAAATATATTTATTTTAATATAAAAAAGATCAAAAAATATTTCATAACACCACATATTATTTTCAAGACAAAAATATAAAAAAATACTTTTTCTTTAAACTTATTTTCCTTTAATCAACTAAAATAGATTTAGGGTTTTATTCAAAAAAATCTTTTCTTAATTAAAGTATTTTCTTAATTAAAATATTTTCTTAATTAATTCCTTTTTCTTAATTAACTTAAGTTAATTTAATTTAATTACTTTTTTTTCTCTAATTAGGTTTAGGTTAAAACCTCCTCCATACAAAAATCCAAACACAAAAATCTTTTCTTTCAATTTGCATTTGTGCTTTATATATTTCTTCAATCCCCACAAATGTTGTAATAGCGTAGTAACTTTAAATTTCGCAATTTATCGCTTTTACATAATATGCTAGTAACTAGGATTTGTATGGAAAGATAAAATCAATCAAATAGAAAACCCTAATCCAAGACAAGAAACAAGCATGAAAATGACACACTTGCACACAAGCACCCCTAGGGTGAAATCCACTTGGTTGCCTTATACAAAATGGCCATATTATGCATGTAAGGTATCTTAGCAAAAATAAACAAATACAAGATCATAGTCCCTCAATGACGCTATTCAACGTTGCCTTTCAAAAATGATCTTAGTCCCTAAAGAAAATGTTAAGAATATCTTACCACATTTCTAATCATGGTTATACAATGAACCACGCCCGTCCCTTTTACATCCAAAGATTGGGTTACTTACCAAATCAATGGTAAGATAACAATGTCAAAGGAAAGAGGAAATAAACATGAAAGACTCTTGAGTAGGTAGATTGTTCCTAGTTTCTTGCTCAATTTCAAAACCAAACGTGTGTTTCCTTTTTGTCTAAAACAAATTTGAATATTTGAAATCCTTGAAAACATTGCATATGCATATACCATTCATCATAACATAAGCAGGTTTTTTTGCAACAAGTCTCCTCATCTCTCTACTGTTTATTTCAGTAAGATGGATCTCGAGCAAACAGTGAAAGACCTCTAAGCTCAGAATACACAGTTTCAACAGTTGCTCTTGACCCTAGCCAAGGGACAAGAAGAATTAAAGACTTTGCTGGCTGAAGAGAGGAAAAAGAAAACGAAGAAGGTAACCAGAGTCTTAAACATGGCAAGAAGATTTCATGGGCAGACAAGAAGGACCTTGGACTTTGCAATAACATCCGGTGAAAAAGACAATCAGGAAGGGAAAGGCAAGGAAACAGTTGTCCCGTTAGAATCGGAGGAAGAAGAGGGCTACTCTGAAGAACAATACCCTCCAGCTGATGACAAGTATAAACATCTCGAGGAGCGGCTGAGTGCAACGGAAATCCAAAAGGTTCCTGGCTTGGACTTTGAGGAATTGGGTTTAGTGTCGGGGATTGCGATTCCTACGAAATTCAAAGCACCCGTGTTCACCAAATATGACGGAGTTTCATGCCCTAAAATGCATCTCCGATCATATGTAAGGAAAATCCAGCCCCATACCGCTGACAAAGACTTATGGGTACATTTCTTCCAAGACAGCCTGTCTGGAACTCAACTTGACTGGTTTTACCAACTGGAAAGAGCCAACGTTCACAATTGGGAAGATCTTACTGCAGCCTTCTACAAATAATACCAATACAATTCTGATCTTGCACCTACCCGTACTCAACTCCAGAGTATAGCCATGATCTCTAATGAAGGTTTCAAAGACTATGCACAGAATTGGAGAGACTTGACTGGAAGAGTTCAACCCCCTTTATCTGAGAGAGAATTGGTAGACATGTTCTTGGGCACCTTGTTTGTTCCCTTCTTCAATCATTTAATCGGAAGTTCATCTACAGGCTTTACTGAACTAATATTGACCGGAGAGAGGATAGAAGTCGGTATAAAGAATGGAAAGATTCAGAAAGACACGTCTTCTTCTACAGTTGTAAGGAAGCCTTTCATCGGAAAGAAAGAGGTGGATGCCGTATATCCGCAAAGAAACTAAGATAGGGCCGAACGCCGACCAATGGTGGGGGTTGTTATGATTCCTAAGCCTGCGTCTGATCAACAAAGAAATAATCAACCAAGGATGGAAAGGCCAGTCAGGAAGTTCACCAAAATTAACATGACCCCGTCTCAAGTATTGTCGCATCTGCTAAGATCCAATTTGGTGACCTTGAAAGAAGCTTTAAAAAACCCCAACACAACATCTCCTCACTATGATCCCAATGCCTGTTGCGCATATCACTCTGAAAGTCCTGGTCACGATACTAATAATTGTTGGGCTCTAAAGAATAAAATACACGACCTCATTGAAGCAAAAGAAATTGAGTTCGATGCCCCTGAAAAGCCAAATGTCATTTCTGCCCCTATGCCCAGACATGGCCACAATACTAATGCCATTGAAGAGAGATTGTTTGTTACTTCAATTGATGAACTCATGACCCCACTTATGACTATTAAAATGAATTTGTTGAATGCTGATGTGTTCCTGGGCTGTGATGAAGTTTGCTATTTCTGTTTATCCTCACCAACCAGCTGTCCTTTGTTGAAAGCAGGCGTTCAGTGCCTAATAGATAACAAAGAAATTTTATTCGAAAAGACTTATGTTCCACCTGTTCCTTTTGAAGATGTTTCTATCATTACCATTTTCACCAATTCTTCCAGGGTCTCCACCAAAAGACCCGTTAGAATTACATCAGTTCTGAAAGCAACTCCTTTAATAATCACAATGCCTGGACCAGTCCCATATGCGTCAGACAAAACCATACCATGGAATTATGGAGGGGATGTCTATTACCATGGTATCAAGCAGGACTGGCCAGCCGCTGAAGATTCAAGCTTCGAGAAAGTCAACCCTGACATCGGTAATATTGCAGGAACTAGCAAAATTACCCGAAGTGGTAGGATCTTTTCTCCAGAAATTACTCCCCCAAAAGCAGTTTCTGGACCCGTAATCATGCCTGCTGTTGCTCCCCCAAAAGCTGTTCTCGATCCTACAATTATCTCCAACAATACTCCAATTGACAAAGCCGTTAAAACCCCTGTAATCATTCCTAATAACACTCCTGCTGCCGAGTTAACCGAGACTCGAGGAAAAAGTATTCTGGATGAGCCTGTCCGGACGAAGGCTCAGTTATTGACCATCCCTGAGACCTCCAAGAAAGAAATGGAGAAGATCCTAAAAATTATAAAGAGAAGCGACTACGATGTAGTTGAACAACTGGGGAAAACTCCCTCTAAAATTTCTATGCTGGCATTTATACTATATTCTGAGGCACATGCAAAATCCTTGGTAAAATTCCTGAAAACGACCCATGTACCTCAAGAGACATCTGTCGATCAATTTCAAGACTGCGTAGCCAGCTTGACTGTAGATAACAGTCTAGGTTTCTCAGATGCTGATCTAACACCGAGGGGAAGGAAGCATAATGAGGCATTGTATGTCTCAGTGGAATGTAGGGGCACAACTCTGGCTCATGTTTTGCTAGACACTGACTCATCTCTGAATGTATTACCTAAAAAATCTCTTGATAGACTTGACTGCGAAGGACTGACGTTAAAGCCAAGCAACATAGTAGTAAGGGCTTTTGACGGTTCAAAAAGGATGGTACATGGGGAAGTGGATATCCCCATAAAGGTTGGAACCCAAACTTTCAATTCAACTTTTTATGTAATGGACATCCTCCCTTCATACTCCTGCTTGCTAGGCTGACCATGGATCCACAATGCTGGCGTTGTTACTTCTACGTTGCACCAAATGCTGAAGTATCCAGTTCAAGGGAAGATTATCATTGTTCATGGAGAGGAAGAATACATGATCAACCATCTCAATTCCTTCAGATATGTGGAATTAGATGGTAAATTCATTGAAACTCCATTTCAACACTTTGAAGAGGTTCCCCAAGATGTGGCAGTGACAAAGGCTGTGTCTCAGGTTCCCAAGATTACAAGGCCTCCACTCTGGATGTCATCTCTGAAGGATGCCAAAGCAGTGGTAGAAGAAGGAGGGTTCACTATTTGGGGACAGCTCCCAGATATCCCATATAAGTCTGACAAGTTTGGCCTAGGTTTCACTTCAAGTGCTCAAAAGGCTGTACATTGTGCTCGTGCTGGAGGACCACCCTTGAAGATCAGCAACCGTGAAGTTAACGCGGTAGAAGATGGTGAAGATGGTTGCAACCTAGAGGATTGGATCTTCCCAACTGTCAATGGAGGGCTCAATAATTGGGAATCTAGAGACTTTGTCCTAATCACCTTTATCCCACAGTAATTTGTCTTTACATTTTGTTGGATCTGTAATATTGAAACAATTCGCACTCTTAAAACCTTGTGTCTTATCCGAGGCACAATGGTCCATTTGTAAGGGTTATTATCTCATTTTCATATGACATCAATGAATCGTGGACGTTTTCGCATACAAACTTTTGTGCTCATTGTTTTTCTTTTACACTTTTATTCTCTTTCAAAGATAGTTATACCCTTACACACACCCACACTCACAATGCAGGTATACATCTATTCAGGATCCCATGGGTAACGATACTGCTATGGCCTTTTGTGACTCTGAGAATCTAATCTACCAAGCCGAAGACGAAGGTGAGGAAGATTGTGAAGTACCAGGGGAACTTTCCAAAGTACTACAACAAGAAGAGAGAACCATTCAACCTCACGAGGAACCCGTGGATACGATCAACCTAGGTATCGAAGAAGACAAAAAAGAGGTCAAGATGGGTGCCAATCTGGAACCCAATATCAAGGAGAATCTGATTCAGTTGTTACACGATTATGTCGAAGTCTTTGCCTGGTCGTATGAAGACATGCCAGGACTTGATGCAAATATTGTGGTACATCGTCTGCCTACAAAAGAGGATTGTCAGCCAGTAAAGCAAAAGGTTCTTCGAATGAGGCCAAATATGTCAGAAAAGATTAAAGTAGAGGTCATGAAGCAATTCAATGCGGGATTCTTGGCTGTCACATCTTATCCCCAATGGGTTGCCAATGTTGTTCCAGTGCCCAAAAAGGACGGCAAGGTGAGAATGTGCGTGGACTACAGAGATTTGAATAGGGTAAGCCCTAAGGATGATTTCCACTTCCCCACATTGATATCCTAGTTGACAATACAACACAACACAAAGTGTTTTCCTTCATGGACGGATTCTCAGGTTACAACCAAATAAAAATGGCGCCCGAGGACATGGAGAAAACAACATTTGTCACACAATGAGGCACATTCTACTACAAGGTAATGCCATTCGGACTAAAGAACGCTGGGGAAACCTATCAGCATGCCATGGTAGCTCTATTTCACGACATGATACATCACGAAATAGAGGTCTACATGGACGATATGATATCCAGATCTCAAACAGAAGAAGAGCATCTTGATCACTTACAAAAACTGTTCGAGAGACTGAAGAAGTACAAGTTGAGGTTGAATCCTAACAAATGCACATTTGGGGTACGGTCTGGTAAGCTCTTAGGCTTTGTCGTCAGCAACAAAGGTATCGAGGTCGATCCTGCCAAAGTTAAAGCAATACAAGAGATGCCTGCTCCTCGTACTGAGAAGGAAGTCAAAGGATTCTTAGGACGTTTGAACTATATTGCCAGATTCATCTCTCACATGACAGCTACTTGTGAACCAATCTTCAAATTGTTGAAGAAAGATCAGGTAGTCAAATGGAATGACGAGTGTCAAATTGCTTTTGACAAAATTAAAGAATACTTACAAGAGCCTCCTATGTTGATGCAACCATTAGAGGGAAGACCGTTGATCATGTATCTAACTGTTTTAGAAAAATCAATGGGGTGTGTATTGGGGCAGCATGACGAGTCTGGCCAAAAAGAGCATGCTATTTACTACCTGAACAAAAAGTTTACCGACTGTGAAACCAGATATTCACTGCTCGAGAAAACTAGCTCGCTCTGGCATGGGCTGCTCGCCGGCTAAGACAGTATATGCTGACTCATACTACTTTATTGATATCTAAAATGGATCCGATAAAATACATCTTCAAGAAGCCTGCTCTTTCTGGGAGAATAGCGAGATGGCATATGATCCGAACAAAGTACGACATACAGTATACTAGCCAGAAAGCTATAAAGGGCAGTGTACTAGCTAATCACCTTGCTCACCAAGCTGTGGAAGACTACCAGTCCATGAAGTTCAAATTCCCGGATGAAGACATCATGACATTAGACAACTGTGAAGAATTCAGTCCATATGATGGACCTGAACAAGGATCCCGATAGACCCTGTTCTTTGATGGAGAATCCAATGCACTCGGTAATGGTATTGGTGTTGTACTCATATATTAGGAAGGGTGTCATACTCCCTTTACTGCCATACTTTGCTTCAATTGTACAAGCAACATGGAGGAATACGAAGCATGCATCTTTAGTCTCAGAGCTGCCATAGACCTAGGGATCAAATCCTTGGATGTATTCAGAGATTCAGATTTGGTTATCAGTCAGATCAAAGGGGAATGGGAAACCAAACACCCTAACCTTATCCCTTAAAAAGAACATGTTTTGACATTGCTACCATATTTTGAGAAGATTACCTTCGAGCATTTCTCGCGAGAAGAAAACCAGCTAGCAGACGCTCTAGCCATAATGTCATCTATGTTTAAACTTAATTGGAATAACGAGGCTCCCCAAATCACCATCGAACGAATGGAGGAACCAGCGCACTGTCACGAGATTAATACTGAAGAAGTAGTGGACCAGGCTTGGTTTCACGAAGCCAAGAAGTATCTCGAGGCTCAAGAATACCCAGAAGGAGCTTCAATCAATGATAAGAAGTTCTTAAGGAGATTCTTTGCTAAATTTTTCTTTAGTAACGGCATCCTGTATAAACGCAATCATGACTCTGTGTTACTTCGGTGTGTAGATAAGGTTGAAGCTGAAAGGATCATGGCTGAATTGCATGACGACACTTTTGGCACCCATTCCAGTGGGCATATGATGGCAAAGAAAATCCTACGGGCAGGCTATTAGTGGTCTACCATGGAAGCAGATTGCTATCAACACTCTCGAACTTGCCATAAGTGTCAGATTTATGTTGACAAGGTGCACGTACCTCTGGTTCCTCTGAATGTCTTGACAGCTCCTTGGCCCTTTGCTAAGTGGGGAATATATATGATTGGGGAAATCAAGCCGACAACCTCCAATGGACACCGCTTCATCCTAGTGGCCATTGACTATTTTACAAAATGGGTGGAGGCAGCTTCCTTCGCTTTCGTTACCAAGAATATTGTTGCCCGTTTCATCAAGAAAAATCTCATTTTCTAGTACGGTATCCCAGAAAGGATCATCACTGACAATGGTACAAATCTCAACAACACTATGATCACCGCCTTGTGCGAGAAATTCAAGATTAAGCATCACAATTCTTCTCCTTACCGGCCGAAGATGAATGGTGCTGTCGAAGTTGCAAATAAAAACATTAAAAAGATCATACAGAAAATGACAGTCACATACAAAGACTGGCATGAGATGTTACCATTTGATCTCCACGGGTATCGTACCACGGCTCGTACATCAACCAGGGAAACACCCTATTCTCTGGTTTACAACATGGAAGATGTCTTGCCTATTGAAGTCCAGATCCCCTCTCTGAGGATTATGAAGGATGCAGGGCTGAACGAAGACGACTGGATCCAGACTCGACTTGATCAACTGAACTTGATTTATGAGAAGAGACCTACTGCTGTTTGCCATGGTCAAATGTATCAAAAAAGGATGATCAAGGCTTTCAACAAAAATGTCAGATGCCAAGTGTATCAAGTTTGAGATCTGGTGGTCAAACGCATCAGACTGTCACAAGGTGATCCTAGGGGCAAGTGGACTCCTACCTATGAAGGACCATTTGTAATCAAAAACATTTTCTCTGGTGGGGCAATGATCTTGACCACCATGGATGGTGACGACCTGCCACATCCTGCGAACGCGGACATAGTCAAAAGATACTACGCATAAGAGACCCGCTAGGTTGACATACCTAGGCAAAGCAAGGGCATCCCGACGAACCAAAAGGGTTCGGGAAAAAATTAGGGATAAAACAAAAAACCTGTACACCCGACAAGTTGAAAACCTGAAAGGGCGACTTGGGCAAAAAAAGGGTTTCCCGGTGGACTGAAAACCCAAAAGGGTTGTCCAGGCAAAAGTTAGGGAATTAAAGCGTATGACTATGTCCTGTTGGATCACTTTACGGACAACCTTTGGCTTCCACTGACGAACTCAGAGTTTTTGATCAATTCAATTATCTTCGGACAAAGCAACAAATAGACAAGATGCTCACAGATATGAAGGCTATAGCAGAATGGAAACCCCATTGGATTTTTACATATAGCTATCTTTTCTTTGTATCAAAATTTTCATTTTTTACGACGACATTCTCTTACTAGAATGTTTGTCTCCTTGTATAAAAATGCTTACTCAAAGTCAATACAAAGATATCTCTTTGAAAGTGCAAAAACTATCTGTTTTTTCTTTACGCTTGTATTTTGTTTGCAAAAACGTCCAATGATCCATTGTTGAACATATGCATTTGAACATAATTACTGTTTACAAATAAAAAAAATGATAAAAGGAAATTACTGATAGGTTGAATGGATAGGGAAATACCTCTAGGCTATTCCATAAGAAATCCCCGCAGTACGACGTTTAATCCCCGGCGGAACAAAGCTTCCAGTTAACAATCCCCGATCGAAATCATCCAATTTCTCCAAACATTTTTAAGAAACACATGGCATTTCCCTTACAACAGAATTTATTTCTCTAAACGGAAATTCATCAACACTTCGACTTCAAGACATGAAGACTTGCATACCCTCAGCAGCAGTCATGGATTTATTTCCCTAATTCAACAGCATTGCAGCAAATTGGCTCACATGCGCATACATTACATCCATATATTATCGACATTGATAAAACAAATGCATTATATCATACATTTCATGCAACATGAATATGTATTTTAGCTAATATTTTACCCTTTTCAGGATAAGATTAACAGCTACTGTTAACAAATGTTCAGAGTTTTCAAATACAGTACAGATACGCTCTAGACACGGATGCCATTCTAATACTCATTCAGATTCAATATTCACATACAGTTCAGATACGCTCCAGACACGGATGCCTTTGTGATACTCATTCAGATTCAGTCTTCAGATACAGTTCAGATACGCTCCAGACACAGATGCTATTATGATACTCATTCAGATTCAGTCTTCAGATATAGTTCAGATACGCTCCAGACACAAATGCCATTCTGACACTCATTCAGATTCAACTCTTAGATACAGTTCAAATATGCTCCAGACACGAATGCCATTCTGATGCTCATTCAGAATCAGCTCTCAGATATAGTTCAGATACGTTCCAGACACGGATGCCATTCTGATAATCATTCAAAATCAGCTCCCAGATACAGTTCAGATACGCTCCAGACACGGACACCATTATGATACTCATTCTTTCAGCTTACAAATTACGACACAAATAATCACTTTTAGATGGCATCTTTAAGCCTATCTCCTACAACTTTCTATCACCTCTCCAAATGGCATTTTTAAGCCCATTCTGTCTACCATCGCATTGCCGAGTGCAAATTTCTGGGCACTCTAGTGTCCAATCATCTTCCACCTTCGAGTCACGACTGTCAAAACATGCCAATCTAACTCTTCAAGCTTAAGAAGATTGAATAGGGGCAGATGTTGTACCCCAAAATTTTCCCTCTCACTTATCAAGAATTTGCTCACAAGATCTCCTTGGGCTCAAGATTTCACTAGGGTTTGATCACCTCAAGACATCTCCTTAAGCATTGATGACCAAAATTAGGGTTTAAGTTTGCACAAGGATTTTTGAATTATCAATGCTTCATATGATTTTCATGGATAATTATGGACCCCCGAGATTACTCATGTCATGTTTCAAGCTTTGGATCACACTTTTGATCAGTTAATTGAATAGTTGACCTAAAAATCAACTGTATTGGGGAAAAAGTCAACCATGACCAATTTACAGTCAAACTTCATAATTTTTTATCCACGTAAACATTTTAAACCCATATGTATCATTTGATCAAGTTTGGACCACAATTCCTCAAGAAATGTGATCAGATCTCCAAAAGGGCAAAAATGGTCAAAATTAGGGTTTTGACTGGGAAAGGGCAATTTCTGATTTTTGACCTAGCAAATGATCCATTGGTTTAAGTAATGATCTCAAGAGTCCAATTGAATCATTTTTACCTAATGAAATTATTCAAAACATTACAAATCCATTGGATTGACAGATGAATTTTGCAGTCAACTGATCAAAAGTCAACGGTATACTGAAAAGTCAAACTTTGACTTTTTGGTCAAATTCAACTGCCAAAGATCATAATCCATCAAAACATGTCAAAATATGAAACTTATTCATCAAGAAATCAAAAAGTCAAGATTTCATTTTGAAAAGTCAAAATTTCTAATCTTAGAAAATTTTCTAAGTGTTGGAAATTTCATGTTTTTTCATAACTTTGAGCCTTATTTCCACCATAATGCAAGATGATTCAAGAGAAACCTCCAACATGAAAGTTGTAGATCTCCATGAAATATACAACTTTGATTCACACAACTTTTTCCAAAAGTGTTTGGATCTCATGTTATAATTTCAAGAACATAGGGTCATGAAACTAAACACTTGGTGAAATTTTGCCCTAATTTGGCCAGGATTTTGACCTAACTTCATGGAACTTTTTCATATAGTTACAAGGGGAATCTTCAAAAGAAATTCAAATATGGGTTGTAGAGAACATTGCAAGCTTTCCAAAATATCTAAGAACTCCTAAAGATTATTCTTGAGTAGTGAGAATCGAAGAGACGAAGTTAGGGTTCCATTCTTGTTTTTCAAGCCATTTTCATGATAAACATTGGATCCAATCTTAAAGAATGTTGTACAAATATAACTTTGCAGGCTTCTAACTTGACTTTCACTCCATAATTAAATGTTTTCATAGCTTTTGGAAGCTTTAATCCAAGCATTCAATGCATTGTACAAGTATAATTCCATTTTGGGAAGAAAGGCAACATTGCCATTTTAGAAAAGCAAGCTTGCTGCAAAGCCAGCTTGCATTGAGCCTTGCATTTTTTATTTATGCACAAACACACTCTACAAAATTAGAACAAGTGTGCTTAAAGGTTTCATCCACCCTACAAGCCTTGTACTTCACATTGAAACCGTGCTTGTTAACTTTGTTTCAAAAACAAGTAACCAAGCCATAACATGTGAGTTTCAAAGTTGTTACAAGACTCAAAACCTCTTGCTTATAAGTATACACACTATTTTCACGTAGACACACAAATGCTAGTCCCCTGAAACTATCTCAAACACTCAAAAACCATAAACCTGTTCAAGAACACCATTAACACACAGTTCTGAACCAAAACTCATGATCTTCATTTCCACTCGTGCGTTTTGAAAACTAATCACTCAAACACCTTCTATACATCATACCAAAGTAATCCATAACCCTCTTTCAAGACTGTAACTTATCCATCATTATCCACCATTTTCAAATATCAAGCTTGCAGGTTGACTTGAGTAGAGAGATTCAGGAACTTTCAAGGCAAAGTAAGAGTTGGAATACACTCAAGGAGGTCCAGGCAAGCTAAACAGATCCCCATGCCATCTCAAAAGTTTCCCAAACTCCATTCACGACTCCAGCTGCAAGATGTAAAAACTCAAACTTCTATCTATTCATAAAAGCATCATTTGATCCTGATTTGTGAAAACAAAATATAGATATCTTTGCTCTAAAGCTGACCATGTTCATAGTTCCCATTTATATTGACTGTATGTAGAGAATTTTGGATTTGAAATTTCTGAGAAAATTAGGTTTCAATTTAGGGCCAGCAAAAATAGATTTTATCTTTGACTTTTAGCTTACATAAGTTATATGGTTGAACTCGTGGGAAGAAACACCATAACTTTCATGTTTGAACTTTCCATTTTTATGGAGAGATGAGGAAGGTACTGGTGGTCCGGCTAGGCTCAAGGTTGAAGACGAAGTTGCCTTTAGAAAGCAATTTCTAATATATATTTATGCTTTGATTATATGACCGGAAGAAACAGCCACCCCAGTGGCAAGCGCACGCGTACTAAGTCATGTGTTATATAAAGGGCGAGGGTTCGAACCAATGTAAATCCCCCCCCCCCCCCCCCCCCCCTTTGCATTTTTTCATTTTTCTGATTTTCTAACACTTTTTTTGCAGGCGCTGGGCCGTTTGGGCCTGGAATATTTTTTATTTCTGCTAGCACACTCCACTGTTTACTTGTGATACCCCTTGGCCCATTTTATTTTTATTTATTTATTCATTTCTTTTTTCTTTCAAATATATTTTCTAAAAATACCAAAAAAATCATAAAAAGTATAAAAATAATAGATTTATATTTTGACATAATTTAAATATTTTTCCACATAATTTTTTTTATTCATTATACTTTATTTACTTTTATTAATTTCCTTGTAAATTAAAAATAAAACTAGATTATTATTTATCTAAATATATTTATTTTAATATAAAAAAGATCAAAAAAAATTTCATAACACCACATATTATTTTCAAGACAAAAATATAAAAAAAATACTTTTTTAAAACTTATTTTCCTTTAATCAACTAAAATAGATTTAGGGTTTTATTCAAAAAAATCTTTTCTTAATTAAAATATTTTCTTAATTAAAATATTTTCTTAATTAATTCCTTTTTCTTAATTAACTTAAGTTAATTTAATTTAATTACTTTTTTTTTCTCTAATTAGGTTTAGGTTAAAACCTCCTTCATACAAAAATCCAAACACAAAAATATTTTCTTTCAATTTGCATTTGTGCTTTATATATTCCTTCAATCCCCACAAATGTTGTAATAGCGTAGTAACTTTAAATTTCGCAATTTATCGCCTTTACATAATATGCTAGTAACTAGGATTTGTATGGAAAGATAAAATCAATCAAATAGAAAACCCTAATCCAAGACAAGAAACAAGCATGAAAATGACACACTTGCACACAAGCACCCCTAGGGTGAAATCCACTTGGTTGCCTTATACAAAATGGCCATATTATGCATGTAAGGTATCTTAGCAAAAATAAACAAATACAAGATCATAGTCCCTCGATGACGCTATTCAACGTTGCCTTTCAAAAATGATCTTAGTCCCTAAAGAAAATGCTAAGAATATCTTACCACATTTCTAATCATGGTTATACGATGAACCACGCCCGTCCCTTTTACATCCAAAGATTGGGTTACTTACCAAATCAATGGTAAGATAACAATGTCAAAGGAAAGAGGAAATAAACATGAAAGACTCTTGAGTAGGTAGATTGTTCCTAGTTTCTTGCTCAATTTCAAAACCAAACATCCTTGCTATTTTCAAAACAAACACCAACACTTTCAAAAACATCTTTCAAACTTGAAAACATTTTCAAAAGATCACCGCTTTGTATACATTCTTATGAACGAGAATAATTACAAAGTTTGCCTAAACGATGACATCTTTACAAAATACTTTCAAAAACCATACAAAGCACATTTTTCAAACAAGAGCAAGTGATCTAGCAAGTAACTAAGAGCCCATGGAAAACCATAGATGAAAAGGATGCTAATACCTCCCCTTTTCATAATCTATCCCCCGAACTCAAGAAACAATCTCAAAGGTCTTTCCTGTGCTTTTTCACCTTTCCTTTTAGATAAAAGAAAATTCGGTGGCTACTCTTGCTAACCGCAACATTTGCAATCAAACGCAAAACCTTCAAGTCAGTTCTCCCACTGTATAACAAAATGCATTGAAGAAAAAGAAAGATAATGAGCACAAAAGTTCGAATGCAAAAAGTCTAATAGTTTGTATTGAATGATCATATGATAAAATGAACATAAATAAAACCCTTAACAAATGGACCAAAGTGCCCCGGGCCAGGCATATGGCTTAAAAGTCATTGTTTAATATTATAGACAAAAGGTTCTTGAATTGATAGAAAGTAATAAACAAGTAATTACTCCTCAATGAAGGAGATGGGAACAAAGTCCTTTGTGTGCCAATTGTTGAGCTCTGTTGTAGTAGGGTATACCCGTTCTTCAAATGCACATTCATCATCAGAATCCTCCACAATGTTTACATCGTGATTTCCAATACGGAGAGGGGGCTTTCCTGCACGAGTGCGCCTCACTTCTTTTTGAGCCTTGATTGTGAAACCCAAACCACATTTCCTGCTTTGAACGGGATCTCGGGGAGTTTCCCCCAGGTATCACAGTTTCCATCTTCGAATGTGGCACGAGCATCTTTAAATGAAACCATTCTTGGCACAACCTTATCAGCTTTGGGCATGTCAGAGGAGACTTTGGCAGTAGCAATCATAGCCGAAACAACTTCAAAATCCTGGCACGAGGTTTCTATAAATTCACCATCCATCTCCACATATTTGAAAGAATTGAGATGACTTACCATGAATTCCTCCTCACCACAAACAGTGACGATCCTCCCCTTGACTGGGTATTTTAGCTTTTGATGAAGCGTAGATGTTACTGCCCCATCTTTATGGATCCAAGGGCGACCCAGCAAACAGGAGTAGGCAGGATGAATGTCCATGATATGAAAAGTAGAGTTGAAAATCTGTGAGCCCACTTTGATCGGGAGATCCACCTCTCCATGAACCATCCTTTTGGACCCATCGAAAGCCCTCACAATAATGTCACTCGGCTTCAAAACCAGTCCTTCACAGTCTAAACAATCCAAAGCGCCCTTGGGTAGCACGTTTAAAGAAGAGCCAGTGTCAATCCGAACATGTGCTAGGATAGTCCCCTTACATTCGACAGAAACATGCAGAGCTTTATTATGGTTTCTTCCGAGTGGTGTCAGATCAACATCCTAGAACCCCAAACCATTGTCGGCCGTCAAGCTTGCCACACAATTTTCAAATTGGTTAGTTGTGATCTCATGAGGTACATAAGCCTTCTTCAAGAATTTGATCAATGCCCGGGCATGAGTGTAAGTTCAGATGCGCCTAAGAGGGGGGGGGGGGTGAATTAGGTTCTAAAAACTTTTTCTGGTTTGTATGAATATTTTTGCATGAGTTTCTTTCCTTTCTTTTTCTGATAAGTGATGAAAGCAGTAAATGCAAAAAGTAAAGAACACCAGGATTTATACTAGTTCCCCTCACACTCCGAGGGTACGTCTAGTCCCCTTTCACACGAAATAGATTTTCTTATAGTTGGTAATTTGTACAAAGACTACCAAACAACCAAGAACAATCCTCTTGGATCAAGAACAATCCTCTTGGATTTTCACTAAGACCACAAAGAGAACAATCCTCCCTAAGTGTCTTTCTTGTTTCCAACAATCCTGAAAACAAGGATACAATAGTTTATTTGATTTGCATAAGAGTTTGAAAGATGAAAGAGCAATGTCAATCACTTGATTGATCTTTTCTATTCAATATGAAATTTAAGATGGAATACTCTTCTAAGTTCTCAAGAACAATTTTCAGTATGCATGTGAAAATGATAAACAGAAATCTTGAGTATAGAGAGTATGATTCAAAGAATAGAAAGTAATTGTTATTTTTTGGTGATTGTTGTTGTTTCAAAATTCAAAACAAAAAATAATTTATAGTGTAGTAATAACTCTTCAATGAATCATATCAATGTTTAAACCATTTTTACTGGAAAAAAGTATTTGAAAAGATACAAAGATTGCCATGAAAAGGTGTTACAAAAAGTTGCTGGAAAAATGAAAATTTTCAAAAACTGAAGCACAACAACGTTTAAAAAATTTGAAAAATATAACTATGAAAATCGATTGTTATTGAGGAGCAATCGGTTGTTCATAGACCAACGTTCAAAAAATTTGAAAACAAAACACATGACAATCGATTGCTGCTAGATGACAATCGATTGTTGTCAAAACAGAAACTTTTGTTTTTTGACTGCAACCGATTGCCCTAGCATGACAATCGATTGCTTGTGTACAAAAATTAAAAAATCATTATTTTTTAAATATTTTAAGCAATTTAAAACATCCTTCTTCAATCATACATAGTATATACTCAAAATATTATTTTAATAAAGTAAATGCATGATTAAAAATAGTTTTGAGCACTAAGAGCATAAGATCAAAAATTTCATATACCTAAAGCCATAAGTCTTGAAATGTTGACCTTGATCAATGAATCTTGCTTGAGATAAATATTCTATCTTGATCCATTCATTTTTGCATGCTAGTTTGTCTTCATCAAAACACTTGGAAAGCTTGATTTGACAGTCTCCCCCTTTTTGATGATGACAACCATTGCTTGAAGTTTGGAGTGCATCTTGGTTTTCTCTAATCAAGTTGTTTAAAAACTCCCCCTAAGTCAAAGACTCCCCCTTGATCTATTGCATGAGGGTTTTGAAGATTGCTTGCTTGCTGCAATTTGGGTTAGAGAAACACAAAAGAAACTACAAAGTCTTCTCCCCATTTGTCATTAGCAAAAAGGAATGGGAAAGAAGATCATAAAAATTTTGCACATAGAAACAACATAGCATAAATAAAGTTTGCATACATAGATATAACTGAAACAAAGTGCACAAAACAAATAAAAATCTGGTACAAATAAATAATAGTAATGGCAATGGAAGAGAAAGAATAAAAAAGAGTGTAACTGAAAAAAATAAAAAAAATTCAAAATCTTGAACTGTGAAATCGATTGTTGTTTGATGACAACCGATTGCACCCTTTGAAAAATTCAAACAGGGGCGAAAAAATTGAGAAAGCAACCGGTTGTCGTGGAGTGACAACCGATTGTCATTAGTGAAAAAGTGAAAAAAATACTTAATTTTTTGGGGATTTCATGGCCATATATCAAAAATTTAGTAATAAAAACATGGATCATGAATTATTACCTTAAATTTAAGATTAAGATCATAGCCATGTACCTTAATTAGATAATGTCATTTTCGTCCAAGATACATAGCTCTCTTCGGATCTTGAAGAATGGTTCTCTTGCCAACGGTTTAGTGAAGATATCTGCTAGTTGATTATGCGTATCCATGAAGGTGACTTTGACATCTCCTTGAAGTACATGATCACGAAGAAATTGATGTCGAATGTCGATATGCTTTGTTCTAGAATGCATCACAGGATTTTTTGTAATGTTGATTGCACTTATGTTGTCGCATCGGAGTGGAATGCATCCAAGGTCGAGTCCGTAGTCATGGTGTTGTTGCTTGAGCCATAGAATTTGCACACAACAACTACCCGCTGTAATGTATTCCGCCTCGGCCGTACTAAGAGCCACACAAGCTTGTTTCTTGCATGCCCAAGAGACTAATGCATTTCCTAAAATGTGACAAGTGCCACTTGTGCTTTTTCTATCTGTTTTACATCCTGCATAATCAGCATCAGAATAACCAATTAAATTGCATATATTACCTTTTGGGTACCATAGGCCGACATTGGTTGTTCCTTTGAGATATTTCATGATTCTTTTTACCGCCATGAGGTGTGGTTCCTTCGGGTTTGCTTGAAATCATGCACACAGACATACACTGAACATGATGTCAGGACGACTTGTCGTCAAGTATAGCAGTGATCCAATTATGCCTTAATATTTAGTAATATCAATGGAAATACCGGATTCATCTTGATCAACATAAGTACCGGAGCCCATTGGCGTGTGCATTGAGTTGCAATTATCCATATCAAACTTTTTCAAAAGTTCCTTGCAATATTTTGATTGATTGATGAAGATACCATCTTTCAGTTGCTTAATTTGCAATCCAAGGAAATAGTTCATCTTGCCCATCATAGACATCTCAAATTCTCCTTGCATCATCAAAGAGAGTTCTTCACACAAATCTTTGTTAGTTGAACCAAATATAATATCATCGACATAGACTTGTACTAATAAAGTGTTACCTTTGATCTTCTTTATGAACAAAGTCTTATCCACTTTACCTTTCTCGAAACCTTTTTCGCATAAGAATGTACTGAGTCTGTCATACCATGCTCTCGGTGCTTGTTTTAAGCCATAAAGAGCTTTTCTCAACTTAAAGACATGTGCAGGATTCTTGAAGTCTTCAAAGCCTGGGGGTTGTTTGACATAGACTTCTTCATTGATGTAGCCATTTAAGAATGCGCTTTTGACGTCCATTTGGTAAAGATGAAAATTTAATGAACAAGCGTAAGCAAGTAAAACACGGATAGCTTCTAACCTTGCAACCGGAGCGAAAGTTTCTTCAAAGTCAATTCCCTCTTCTTGGTTGTATCCTTGGGTTACCAATCTTGCTTTGTTTCGAACAATTATACCGCTCTCATCAAGTTTGTTTTTAAACACCCATCTGGTACCTATGATGTGTTTGTCACTTGGTCTAGGAACAAGTTCCCAAACTTGATTTCTCTCAAACTGATTTAATTCTTCTTGCATAACAATCATCCATTGGTCATCTCCTAATGCGTCGTCGACTTTGGAAGGTTCGATTTGAGAAACGAATGCCATGTTCAAGCAAGCATCTTTGAGGTTCAATCTTGTTGAAATGCCTTGACTGATGTCACCGATGATTTTATCAATAAGGTGATCTCTATGGGTTCTCCATTCCTTAGGTAGATCATTGACATTTGATTCTTCCAGAATTTGTTCTTCTTGTTGTTCCAATTGATTCTCATTGTTGATCTTGGAGGCATATTCTTGAGGAATATCTAAAATCTCATCATCATCATTTAAAACAATAGTATCCTCTTCGGAGGGGTTAGATTCATCAAATGATACGTGCATAGATTCCTCAATAGTTAAAGTTCTTTTATTGTAAATACGATAAGCTTTACTAGATAAGGAGTATCCAAGAAAAATACCTTCATCTGATTTTTCATCAAACTTACCAAGGTTGTCTTTCTCGTTGTTAAGGATAAGACATTTGCAGCCAAAGACATGAAAGAATGAAATATTTGGTTTCCTTCCTCGAAAGAGTTCATACGGAGTCTTCTTCAAGATAGGTCGAATATTAACTCTATTGCTTACAAAGCATGCCGTGCTTACAACATTCGCCCAAAAATATTTTGGAAGGTTTGAATCACTAAGCATTGTCCTTGCAAGTTCAATAAGAGACCTATTCTTCCTTTCTACAACTCCATTCTGTTGAGGAGTCCTTGGTGCCGAGAAATTATGTGATATTCCATGTTCTTCACAGAAATCTTCAAAGGAGGAATTCTGGAATTCTCCACCATGGTCGCTTCTTATGGAGGCAATAGATAGTGACTTCTCATTTTGAATTTGCTTTGCATATTTCTTGAACGCCTTGAATGCATCATTTTTCTGCACTAAAAAGAGTGTCCAAGTATATCTAGAAAAGTCATCAACAATAACTAGAGCGTATACATTACCTCCGAAGCTTCTTGTTCTTGAAGGGCCAAACAAGTCCATATGAAGCAGTTGTAGTGGCCTAGTAGTGGATACCATATTCTTGGATTTGAAAGTTGATTTTGTTTGTTTTCCCTTTTAACATGCATCACAAAGTCTATCTTTGATGAACTTTATCTTAGGCAGTCCAACAACAAGGTCATGCTTAATCAATTTGTTTAGGTGCTCCATATGAATATGAGCGATCCTCTTGTGCCATAGCCATGAGTCGTTGTTGTTTTCCATTAGACATTTAACCTTCAAAGACAAATCATTAAGGGAAATCATAAAAATATTATTTACTCTTTTACCTATAAGTTTAGCCTCATGTGTGACTTCATCTTCTATCAAACATTCATCTTTAGTGAACTTGATCTTGAAGCCTTTGTCACATAGTTGGCTAATACTTAGAAGATTGTGCTTTAGTCCTTTGACATAAAGAACATCTTCAATTGATGTGAAAGGTGGACCACCAACTTTGCCTATGCCAAGGATCTTTCCTTTGTTGTTATCTCCATACGTCACATAACCCTTGGCCTTAAGCGTTAGATGTGAAAATTTGTCGATGTCTCCCGTCATATGCTTGGAACAACCACTATCGAGATACCATAGATTTGAAGTGGTCATCAAGCTTACCTACAAAACAAGATTAGATTTTGTTAGGTACCCAAGTTACTTTGGGTCCTTCATAATTAGTTCCTTTCTTAACCCACACATAATGCCCATTTGCCATGCCAAAGTTTCTAACATAACAAGCATTAGGTGTGTGTCCTTGAATACCATAATTAAAACAAGTAGGTTCAAATTTACTTCTATATCTAGAAGGATAAGATTTCTTCTTAGAGGGTATTTTATTTTTAGGATAGTGATGAACTATTTTGGGAGTGATTTCTTTCTCTTTGGTTGGTTGATCGCTAGCCTTGACAAAGATGGTTTTGTTGGTACTTGGTTTTGAAAATTTTGAGTATCCAAGACCACTTTTGTCATTTGAGTATCTTTGTTGGCTAAGAACACCTTCCAATCCAATTTATCCTTTTTCATATCTTTCAAGAACCCTTTTCAATTTGACAATTTGGAAAGAGAGAGATTCACACTTTGTGTATACAAAATTCTGTTTTTCATCACTAACTTTTTGCTTTTCATCTTTGAGATCTTTTTCAATAGATCCACATTTTTCTTCCAACGATGAAATTTGTTTCTTTTGTGATGAGATAGTTTTGTACATAATTTTGCATTCATTTAACAGTTCATTTATAGCACCTTGTGCATCACTATCAAAAAGAGAGAATACGTTACTAACCTCATCATCTTCGCTTTCGGAGTGGTGTGAGGCAATTAATGCAAGATTGGCACTTTCGTCGCTATCGGAGTCGGATGAAGAACTCAATTCAACATCTTACCATGCAACATATGCTTTCTTATCTTTTGATTCCTTCTTGCCTTTGTAGCCACTTTTCTTTGAAAGTTTTGGACAGTCCGGTTTGATGTGACCTTGTTTACCACATTCATAGCAAGTAACTTCTTGTGTTGATGAGGATCCTTCCTTCTTCTTGAAGTGTTTCTTCTTCTTTGAGTGCGAGAAGGCTTTGTCATTTTTACCAAAGAATTTTCCAACTCTTCTAACGAGAAGCATGAAGTTTTCATCTTCATCATGATTATCTTTCTTTTCGTCTTCCTTGGAGTCAATCTTCAAGGCAATGTTCTTAGACTTCTTTTCTTGATTTTCACGCTTTTCTAATCTACCAAGTTTTGTCTCGTATTCTTGAAGTTTCCTGAACAAGGTTGCGGATGTCATAGTAGCGAGACTCTTCTTTTCTGAGATTGCCGTTACTTTTGGTTGCCATTCTCTAGTCAAGGATCTGAGCACTTTTAGGTTCAACTCGTTATTGGTCAATGTTTTGCCAAGTGCCCTTAGATGATTTGTTAGATGCACAAATCTCTTTTATAAATCAAGAATGGATTCTCCGGGTTGCATACAGAACAATTCATATTCTTGACTTAACGTATTAAGTCTCGATCTCTTTACTTCAGTTGTTCCTTCATGTGTTTCAACCAGTGTATCCCAAATTACTTTTGCCGTTGTACATGATGAGACACGGAAGAATTCATCCATACTAAGTGCGCTTTGAAGGAGGTTTATTTCCTTTTTGTCATACAAGACCTTTTTCTTATCATCATCATCCCATGTAGTTTTAGGCTTTGATGAGCCAACACCGTTTACTACAGTTACCGGAACAAAAGGGCCATTTTGGATAACATCCCATATTTCTTCTCCTTGTGCTTCTAGATGAGCCTTCATACGAATCTTCCAGAAATCAAAATATTCACCACATAATAGAGGAGGCTTGTTGCTACTGCCACCGTCTCTGAACACATAATTGTTGTTTACGGAATCCATTCTGGATCTAGTAGGAACATGTTACCTATAACCCGCTCTGATACCAATTGTAAGTTCAGATGCGCCTAAGAGGGGGGGGGGGTGAATTAGGTTCTAAAAACTTTTTCTGGTTTGTATGAATATTTTTGCATGAGTTTCTTTCCTTTCTTTTTCTGATAAGCGATGAAAGCAGTAAATGCGAAAAGTAAAGAACACCAGGATTTATACTAGTTCCCCTCACACTCCGAGGGTACGTCTAGTCCCCTTTCACACGAAAGAGATTTTCTTATAGTTGGTAATTTATACAAAGACTACCAAACAACCAAGAACAATCCTATTGGACCAAGAACAATCCTCTTGGATTTTCATTAAGACCACAAAGAGAACAATCCTCCCTAAGTGTCTTTTTTGTTTCCAACAATCCTGAAAACAAGGATACAATAGTTTGTTTGATTTGCATAAGAGTTTGAAAGATGAAAGAGCAATGTCAATCACTTGATAGATCTTTTCTATTCAATATGAAATTTAAGATGGAATACTCTTCTAAGTGCTCAAGAACAATTTTCAGTATGCATGTGAAAATGATAAACAGAAATCTTGAGTATAGAGAGTATGATTCAAAGAATAGAAAGTAATTGTTATTTTTTGGTGATTGTTGTTGTTTCAAAATTCAAAACAAAAAATAATTTATAGTGTAGTAATACCTCTTCAATGAATCATAGCAATGTTTAAACCATTTTTATTGGAAAAAATTATTTGAAAAGATACAAAGATTGCCATGAAAATGTGTTACAAAAAGTTGCTGGAAAAATGAAAAATTTCAAAAACTGAAGCACAACAACGTTTAAAAAATTTTAAAAATATAACTATGACAATCGATTGTTATTGAGGAGCAATAGGTTGCTCATAGGCCAACGTTCAAAAATTTTGAAAACAAAACACATGACAATCGATTGCTGCTAGATGACAATCGATTGTTGTCAAAGCATGACTGCAACCGATTGTCCTAGCATGACAATCAATTGCTTGTGTACAAAAATTAAAAAATCATTATTTTTTAAATATTCTAAGAAATTTAAAACATCATTCTTCAATCATACATAGTATATACTCAAAATATTATTTTAATAAAGTAAATGCATGATTAAAAATAGTTTTGAGCACTAAGAGCATAAGATCAAAAATTTCATATACCTAAAGCCATAAGTCTTGAAATGTTAATCTTGATCAATGAATCTTGCTTGGGATAAATCTTCTATCTTGATCCATTCATTTTTGCATGTTAGTTTGTCTTCATCAAAACACTTGGAAAGCTTGATTTCATAATGAGCATCGGAACAAAGTAGCAAAGATAACATGGAGATCTTGGAAGGCGTTTTCCCCAGCTGCTCCACTATCTTGAAATCACTCCTCTTTATAATTTTCAAGATCTCATCCATTTCTTGAGTAGAAGGTTCCTCAGCAGCAATGTCTTTTGTAAGTGTTTCTGTCTGAGCATGCTCAACTACTTTCTCATTTCCCCTTGTGTCAGTACTAGGTTTAGCAACAGTGATGCGGACAAGTGCATGTGATACGGTGGCAAAACCGACTGTTTAATACTGGTTTTCATTTTTTGTTTGCAAATGTCGCGGTAAGAAAGAGTCGCCACCGACTTTTCTTTTATCCAACTAAGGAAAGGGTGAAAATAACAGAAAAAGACCTTTTTCGAGATTTCTAAGTAAGGGGGGTAGATTATGGAAAGGAAGGTGTTATCACCCTTTCCATCTGTGGTTTTCCACGGGCTCTTAGGTACTTGCTCATTTTTGAAAATTGCCTTCGTGTTTGTGTGAAAAAGTTTTTGTTTGAAAATGCCTTAGTGCGGTGATTCGCTTTACGATAACCCTTGTATCAATCCTCAAGAGTGTGATAAAGCATTTTGAAAACTTTGTTTGAAAAGTGTTTGAAAGTGTGGTGTGAAAATTTGTTTGAGTAAGTACCTAACAGTTATCTACCTACTCGAAAAATACGGTTCTTTTCCTCCTATCCTTTAGACCGTGTTATCCTACTATTAGTGAGTAGGTAACCCTAGTCGTTTGTTGAAGGACTATCGAAAGGAACATAATGGTCATTGAAGGCAACATGTAAGGATACCTTAGCATTTCAAAGGGACTATCATCGCAAGATCATTTCTCGTAGGCAACTCGAGGGACATTTAGGGACTATGATCTTTATGATGACTTTAAACTGAGGCTTTTGTCTAAGAGTATCCCTACGTTCGAGGGACATGACCACTTCCGAAGGCAACCAAAGTGGGAAATACCCTAGGGGTGAAAGTGTGCAATAGTGTGCTATTTTAGATATATTTATCTTGAATTTAGTGATCTACTGATTGATTGATTAATCATACACGCCTAGGTTGCTGGCAATTATATACAAGCATATAAAATATAAAAGCAAGAAATAAATGTCATATGCTATTACAAGGATTTGGTGTAGATATATAAATAATTACTGAAAAATAAAGTGTGGAAATTAAAAACCCTAATTAAGCTATTACAAACCGGGCACAATTATATAATTAAAAAATGCTAAAATAAATAAACGCGCGCATGAATTGAAAATGCGTCTAAAATCCTAAGTGAAAGGAATTTTTTGTTTGTTTTTATTATGAAAAGACATTGAATTAAAAAAAAATCCTAAGTCTATTAAATTTTAGTTTTTTTTAAGAAAATATTAAAATAATTAATTAATTAATTGACAAAATTAATTTAATGTAAAAAGTTAAGCTTAATGTTTTTTGGGGTTCTTTTTAATGTTAATTAGAGCTTAGAAGGAGTAAGGACAAATAACCAAAAGAAAGGAAACCCAACCGAAAAACCAAAAATAGGAAACAAAAGGAATGCGCTTTCGGAAGTAAGGTCTGGATCGAAGAGGCTTGGGTTGCTCTTCGAACCAATGAGTTGATCGAAGACTTCTTTCGAGGATCTTGAGGGTGCTAGATCTGCAAGCTAATTTGTTAGAAATTGAAAATGCAAGGCCTGGGATTCAAACCCTGGTCCTTTCGATTGCAAGAATTCCCTTTCACCACCTGAGCTACTTGCTCATTCGAAATACATGACACCTACTTTTGGTCCTGCAAATTAGTTAATTCGAAACTAAACAACACAGAAAAACATCCAATTCGAAATCAATCCTTGAACCCGGATCTGGGTTGGTTTCGATTTGTCACAGCCAGTATCATGGATTTCAAAAGTAGTCAGCTTCAAAAAACTCTATCCATGGTGTTATAACGTATGAACACTGCAACTTGCATACACTTTGTTAAATCGCTCACAAATGATAACAAAAACTATGAACATGCAATAATGATTCTAATTTAAGATTAAGGGGGATTTAATATTTTTACCAATGGAGGCACCTGGATCTGCAGTCCTGGGTGTGAGATGGCTGGAGCACGAACGAGTGTACGCCTGTGTGAACTCCAATAACACGATCGGAGTGTTAACCTAGATGGAAGGTTCCCATAACGAAGTTTTGACAACTTTGGAATTTGATGCTATTTTCTGGACTTTTATGGGGTAGGCAGCGTTTTCTTCTGAGGCAACCTCCGTGTGTTTTTTTTCCTGAGATCATGAGGTTTATATAGACAAGGGAATTTAGGTCAACATTTGTGTATCAAATCTTGGTCCATTATGATGAAGAGATTTTATTTGATTTTTTCATAAAGACTTGCTATATTTGATTCAATCAAGTGCCAATCTATTTTCATGCATTACTGCCAGCATGTTATGAGTTGTTTGGGCCTCCAATATGATGAAAATCGAAAGTTGACCTGCCCCTGCAGATCCACTTCCCTTTGAATTTGCTCTCTTCAATGGCTCTAAGCTCCAATTCGAATTAGCCAGAGCTTTCCTCATTAGGGCATTGTTTCCTTCGAACGCTATAAACTCTAATTCGAATTGCTCCAACTTCAGTGTCATAGCTCCTTCGATTGAGCCACCCTCTGCTTTGATTGCTTGATTTGAAAAGAATCACTCTTGTCGAATCAGCTCTTGTGGAGTTAGGAACAAACAAGGCAAGAATCTGGCCTTTAACTCAGGAATTAAATCCACAATCAACATTGAATTCTTGCCATATTTGCAAGGAAAACATGCCATTTTTTCATGTTCAATGTACCTGGACATGTTTTTCGAGTGCCCTCTTGATGGCCTCTTTCTAATGGCTTGGGAGGAGTTCTTCGAATGGCCCTTGTACAAATGCCAATCGAAGGGTATTTATTGAAATGTAAATCGAAGAGTCCTTTGCTACGCCAATTGAACGATCTTGTCCATGCCAATTGAAGGACACTGTTAACATGCATGTCGAAGCTGCTTTGACACAATGCTAAATTGAAGGATCCCTTGCCATGCCAATCGTAAGGCTTGGCCCAGGGTACCAAACGAAAGGGTCTTTCAGAATGCCAATCGAAGGCCTTGACACAATGCCAATCAAAGGGTTTGTCATGAGGCCAATCGAAAGACCTTGTGTCCATGCCAATCGAAGGGCTTGGCCATAATGCCAATAGAAACATTACTTGGTTAACATGCCTGTCGAAAGGCACTCTGTACGCTCTAACCAAAAATAACCTTATTTAAGATGCCCGTCGAAGCTGCCTTGTTGGAAATGCCCATCGAAAGGCCCTACGCCAATCGAAGGACCTTTTGCAGATGCCAGTCGAAAGACATTTTTTCAGATGCCAATCTAAGGATACTTAACCATCATTTGAAAAATTTCCTTTTCTTTAGGCAAAGGTTTGTAACCACCTATGCAAGAGGAAATCTTGGAAAACATGAGAGGGAAAATTTTGGGGTTTAACAGTGCCGTTGTAGCAGTTGGGGTGAAATGTTAGGCGAAAAGATTCTCCCAGTTCTAGTCACCTTACTAGAGCCAGTAATATTACCAATGTCACCAGCTTTGCTTTCTTCAATCCAAGCATCTTGATTTATTCCATGGTAAAACACTTCAGCACCGTAGTTCCACGACACTACTTTGTTGGAAGAGTATGGTATTGGCCCAGGGGAAGTAATTATCAGAGGAGAAACAGTCAGTTCATTCGAAATCCTAATAGAACCCTTTGAGGAGATCCTAAAAGGCTTGTTTGAAATTGTTATGATGGAGAGGTCTTCAATCTTACCGGTAAAATTTTTGATGGATGGAGTTTTCTCAAATAGGATCTCATGACTATTCATCAGGCGTTGAATTCATTCTCTCAGTCATTTGCATCCATTAACTTATTTGGCGCAACAATAACAGTCCTTCAAATAGCCAGGGAAAATCTCGACTTTCAGCAAGTTATTTTTGATAATGGTTAACAGAGTGGTTAAGTCTTCGACGGAGGAAACAAAAATGGTGTCCTCGATTGCATTGATGCCTTTGCCATGGTTTGGTATTGGTTCTGTTATCACGTTCAGAATTGTAGGAGGATCAAATTTGATTGTCTTGTTGTCTATTAGGTCTTGAATTTTGCTCTTCAGTGCCTAGCATTGCTCGGTCTCATGCCCGGGGCTATTTGAGTGATATGCACACTTGGTATTCAGATTGTATTTGGGTGAGGAGGTATTTGGATTGGTCGGAGGATCACACAGTGTCACCAAGTTAGCCTTTAACATGTGTTGTAAGGCTTGGGATAGTGACATGCCTATCCTTGTGAATTGTCTTCGTGGAGTCCCAAATTGCTGATGATTGGGAGATTGTCTTTGAACAGGAGTTGGGTTGGAAGTCTTAACAACATTAACAGATGGGTGGTTATCCTTCTTGGTACAAGCCCTTGCCTCATACACAACATTAGTTTCTTTCTTCCCAGTGAAGGGTTTCTTTACGGGATTGGAGATGGAAGAAGATGCTATGGGGATCTTCCCGCTCTTGATACCACTTTCAACTCTTTCACCGATCAGGATCAGCTCGGTGAAACCAGACGAAGAACACCCAACCAATAAGTTGAAAAATGGACCAGATAACATACCCATAAACATATCAATATGTTCCCTATCTGTTAATGGTGGTTGGACCCTACCGACAAGATCCCTTCACTTTTGGACGTATGTTGTACCCCAAAATTTTCCCTCTCATTTATCAATACTTTTCTCACAAGATCTCTTTGACTCAAGACTGGATTAGGGTTTGACCAGCTCAGGGCATCTCATCATGCACTGATAATCCAAAATTAGGGTTTGGGATTGCACAAGGATTTTTGGGCTATCAATGCTTCATGTGACTTTCAAGTATCATTATGGACCCCTAAGTTTACTCAAGTCAAGTTTCAAGCCTTCAATCACACTTTTGATCAGTCAATTAGACAGTTGACCTAAAAATCAACTGTATTAGGGAAAAAGTCAACCATGGCCAATTTACAGTCAAACTTCATAATTTTTTATCCACATCAACATTTTAGGCTCACATATATCATTTGATCAAGTTTGGACCATAATTCCTCAAGAAATTTGATCAAATCATCAAAAGGGCAAAATGGTTAAAATTAGGGTTTTGACTGAGAAAGGGCAATTTCTGATTTTGACCTAGCAAATGACCAATTGGTTTGTAGCATGAATTCAAGGTTTCAAGTGAATCACCTTGACCTAATGACATGGTTCAAAACATTGCAATTCCATTGAATTGAGAGATAAATTTTGCAGTCAACTGATCAAAAGTCAATTGTATACTGAAAAGCCAAACATTGACTTTTTGGTCAAATTCAAGTACCAAGGATCACAATTCATCAAAATATGTCAAAATGTGAAACTTGTTCATCAAGAAATCAAAGATTGAAGATTTTTTTTTGAAATTTGAAAATTTTCTTAACTTAGAAATTTTTCTAAGTATAGAAAATTTCTTATTTTTCTAAACTTTAAGCCAAATTCTCACCGTGATACAAGATGATTCAAAGGAAGTTCCCAACATGAAAGTTGTAGATCTCCATGAAATCTACAACTTTTCTGCACACATTTTTTTTCCTAAAGATGCTTGGTGTTGTACCCCAAAATTTGCCCTCCCATATTCCTCAAGATTTGTCAAGAATGATCTTCATATTGCTCAAAATGGCTCAAGGGTTGTACAGTCAAATCACCTCATAAGGCAGTCAATTCAAAATTAGGGTTTTGTGTTGCATCAAGGTCCTTACATCCAAATGGCCTCAAGTTCTTCCCAATGCCTTAATATGTTCTTAAGTTCATCCATGTCAAATTTCAAGCCTTCAAGAGGAATTTTGGTCAGTCAATTGCTCAAGAGACCCAAAAAGCGACTGTGCTAGGGCAAAAGTCAACTGTGACCTACAAATAGTCAAACCTCCAGATTTTTTGTCAACATTCTCATTTTTAAGGATAATTAATCATTTGATCAAGGGTTGATCATGATTCATCAAGGATTGCTCAAAATTCATCAAGATTCAAAAGTTGCTAAATTAGGGTTTTGCAGGAAAAGTCAACTCAACTTTGACCAAGCATAACTTTCTCATACTTTGTGAGAAATGAACCATCCAAAGCTAATTTTTAAGAGGATGCAATTTACCACAATCCATCTTCACACCCCAATATCAAGAAATGCCCTCACAAAAAGTTATAAATTTGGACATTATAGGTCATTTTTGAAAGTCAACAAAAACACCTTTTTTACCAAAGCTTATAACTTGAGAATGGAAGATCAAAATGAGATGAGACAAAAGGGTTGATTATAGGACATCTCAAGGTTTCTAAAAAGTCCAAGAACACCTCCAAAAGTTCAAAATTGAAGAAGTTATGCATTGTTGAAGTTGGGCATTTCTCCAAAATTGCCAAAAGTCAACTATCCTCAAAACTCCAATTTTTGACAAAAGGGCCCACTTTTTCCCACTTGATTCAGTATTGTCATGCCACACACGTGTCCCATCTTTAATTTCATGACCAAACATTTATTTTTTTATTTTATTTCATTTTTATTGATTTAATTCATTATTAATCAATATTAAATCAAATAAAATCCAAAAATTGATGTAAAGGGATCTTTGTGATTTGTACAGCTTGCAAATATCATGTGACAACCAACCAACTCGTGCCAAGGCTCATTCAAGCACAAAAAATCAGATCTTGCCTATATTTGGAAACATGGTTATGGTGATCAAAATCAAATCCTAATTCTTCAATACACAAGGATATTGGCCCATGTTTTGACCTAGAATCATTCCCTTATATGCAAGCAAGCCTCACAAACCTAATTCACGCACAAAACCTTGCAGAAACGGCCATACCAATTTTGTGAAAAACCTTGAAAAGTGTGAGATCGAAAACCACCTTGGAGGCGGATTCAGGCTAAAAGAACAACACAGCTTTCTTCCTTGACATCCAGTGGTGCTATACCAAGTGAAACCAAGCCTTTTCATCACCTACATCTCACTGTAAGTCATCACGAATTGACCTCTGAACATGGAATCCAAACTTCCAGTTCTTGCATCTTTTCTTCAAAATATTGGCATATTCATGTTTGTTATTTGATGTAGAACATTTTTGCATTATTCAATTTCATTGTTGGACCCTGTATCATGATGCTCGAACCTAGGGTTCATGTTCTTGTGTTTTAGGCGTTTTTCAATTAGGCAAAATTAAGATGAATGGTGGTTACAGGGATGATGAGGAGACAGAGACGATCACGTCCATGTGCTTGGATGAGATTTTTATGGCCTATGACGAGTTTTTGGAACATCCTACGAAACCCCCCGCGGATAAAAATCCGCAGGTAAATAACCAGAGTTTTTGGAGAAGACGACCAGACGTCTCCCTCCCATTGGTCTATTTGAAATTACGCGCTTTTATTTTATTTTTCCAGGCATATTAGTTTGTTTCATATATAATAGTTGCTTCTTATTCCTATAACAATTGAAGCAACTTGGTTGGGTGGTAAGCGCGTTGGCATATGAGCATTGGGACTTGGGTTCGAATCCCAAGTCCCCCAAAACCTTGTTTATTTTTCTTCTTCAGGTATTCCCATGTGACATTCAAAGAGTGGACCACTATACGCTTGCAGATCTGGAAGGCTACGTGGCTTGCAAAACAGATCCAATGGTCTAGATGGAAGGACTACCATAGGCCAGAGTCAACATACGCGTGGACAATCTGAAAAGTCAAGCAGGCTGAACGTTAATGGGCCAAGAATTTCCAGATTCACCACAAAGTTGGGCCCAACACCGCCCCTGAGTTTGCTTATATTTTTATTTTTATTTCTTTTCATTATTTTTTATTGCCTTTTATTATTATTAAAAACTAATTAATTAATTAACAAACTAACCTTTTTTTTTATAAAATCAGAAAACACCAAAAATAATATTTATTAATTTCATTATTTATTTTTGTAAATAAAAATTAACCAATTAATTTAGTTTTAAATTAGGTTTAATGATAATATTTTTTGCAATAAATTAAAAGTAAATTAGAATATTAGGTTTTAACAATTTTAATCATTTTTATTTTTATTTCCTTAAATATTCTAAAAACCCAAAAAATATATTATTTATTTAATTAATTAATTAACTTGGATTTAATTTCCGTTTAATTCAAAATAACAAAAATATGCTTTCTTTAATAAAAAGGGTCAAAACCCTAAAAACTCTCCGATTCAATTTTTCTCGCGCGTATTATTTTTTGATTCATATTCCATATAATTGTAACTGCTTCAAGGATGTAATAGTTTTAACTTAGGACCTTTTATCGCTTTTATTTACTTTTACGCATTTACTTTTCAAGGGTTTGTTTTTGGCGATGTAAATACCCGACGCCTTGTAATAGCTTAGTTTTATTTTCCGCAACCATTAATTGCTAGATGTATGAATAATAGGCTATGCATGACAAGATCTATCTTAACTTAAAATCAACCGTAGCTCACCATAACATGTACAAAGATAACATAACTGAAAATTGACACATTTGCACATGCCACTCCTAGGGTACGCCTCACTTGGTTGCCTCGAACGTGGTCATTGAGTAAAGGAAGTTTTAGAGGTCGCCCTCTTGTCCAAAGATCATAAGTTTCCTCGAAACGGTTGCCTCGGATAAAATGATCTAAGACATTAGGGTTACCGCTAAGGCGTCCTAACATTAGTTTAGTGACCACATGTCCCTTAATCGAATTGACCCGAAAATTCCAACGACGGTGCTACCTACTCCTCAATAGTGGGATAGCACTGTCTAAAGGACATTTGCACAGTTTAATTCCCTTTTGAGTAGGTAGATGTTCTTAAGTACTTGCTCCTTTTAAAATAAAAACAAAACTTTTCGCACCTACACTCTCTTCAAAACAAAAATTCTTTTCAAACCCACAATCACAAAGAAAAGCAAACTTTTGAAAACACAATGAGCAAGTACCTAAGAGCCCGTGGATAACCACAGATAGAAAGGGTGCTAACACCTTCCCTTTCTATAATCTACCTCCCGAACCCGAGAAACATCTCAAAAAGGAATTTTGCTGTGCTTTTGTCCTGTCCTTGTTGGATAAAATAAAAGACGGTGGCGACTCTTGCTTACCGTGACATTTTGCAAAAACAAACGCAAACGCGAACCAGCATTCCAAAACAGTCAGTTCTATTTCCACTGATCACACTTGGATCTCAAGATATAATTATGTGAATACATGCCCATGAACTAAAATAACTTAGTGAAATTTTGCCCTGATTTAGGCAGGTTTTTGACCTAACTTCATGACAACTTTTCACCTAGTTCCAAGAGGAATCTTGAAAATAATTTCAAATATGAGTTGTAGATCATATTGCAAGATTTCTAAAATGTATAAGAACTCCTTGAGATCATTTTTGAGTTGGGAGAATCGAAGAGATGAAGTTGGCAATTTCTCACTTTGATTTCAAGCCATTTCATGAAGAACAAAATTCAAATCCTTAAGCATGCTGTACAATCTTCACTTTTCAGGCCTCAAACTCGTTTGTTACTCCACCATTAATGAATGGCATAAGGTTTCATGCCCTAAAGCCAAGCATTAAATGCTTTGTACATGAACAATTCCATTTTTGGCACAAAGGTGCCATTTCCATTTTGATAAAGCATAATTTTTGCAAATTTTCACTCCTTGAGCGCTGCACTTGTTTTTCTGCACATAAGCAAAGCCACCACAAAAATCAAAGTGTCTAGGACTTGTACCAACTCAAACCAGGCCTGTACAAGCATGTAGAGAGTTGTCTCCTCACTTTTCTTAAAAGGCAAACAATAGAGCAAAAAGCCTATAATTGAGAAACCTGGTGTGGATTTGATTTGAAACCTTTTCTATACTTATACACAAAGATATTTCAACCTAACACACGATTGCTAAAGGCCAGAAACTCTCCCAAACTCTCTATCACCAAAAACCTGCCATAACTTGCAGTTTTGCATCAAGCATAGCAATCCAAAAATCTACTCGTGTGTTTCAAGTTCTAATCACATAAACACTTAACCTACATCATATCTAAGTGTTCCAGACCATCATCCCTTCACTATAACTCCTCCTTCTCCATATGCCATTTTTGCATTTCAAGCTTGCAGGTTGACTTGGATAGAGAGATTCAGGCACTTTCAAAGCAAGGTAAGGATTGGAACACACTCAGGGAGGTTCAGGCAAGCTAAAGGAATCCTCAGGCCTTCTCAAAACTCACTCAAACTCCATTCACGATCTCAACTGAAAGAGGTAAGAACTCTAACTTCTATCTCTTCATACATGCATCTATTGGTCTCGATTTGTGAAGATCAAATGTAGATATCTTAATGCTAAAACCAACCATGTTCATAGATTTCATTTATATTCATTGTGTATAGAGAATTTTAGATTTCAAATTTCTGTAAAAATTAGGGTTGAAATTAGGGCCATTGAAATTAGCTTTGATCTTTGATTGTTAGTTTACATGAGTTACATGGTTGAAATCGTGGGAAAGAGTACTACCATTTTCATGTTTGAAGTTTCCATTTTCATGGAGAAATGAAAGAGATATGATTGGTCTGGCTAGCTAGAGGAAGAAGACGAAGACAGGGCAAGGAAGAGATTCATGTTATGTATTTTTGTTTCTATTTGAACTAACGGATGTACAGTCACCCCAGTGGCAAGGCAGCGCACTGAAATTTCTAAGGTCATGGGTTCGAGCCTTGGTGCCTGCCTTTTGCCTATTTTCTCACATTTTTTGCCATTTTTCTCAATATGCAACGCTGGGTCTTTGTCTCATTGGGCTTTATTTTTTCTTCTAATACTTACCTATTGGTTACTCAGGACACCCCTGGCCCAACCATTTTATTATTTATTTTTATTTTCATTTTTATTAAATATATTTTCTTTAACATAAAAAATCATAAAAAATATAAAACATGATAAATATTGCATTTTGTTTATTTTATTTTATTTTCACATAAAAAATATTTTTATTAAATTATATATTAACTATTTTTCTTAAATAAACTTGTAAAATAAAATAGACCTAGATTAATTTTTATTTCTTTTCCTTCATACTTGTAAATATTTATTTTGACATATAAAAAGACTAAATATTTTCATAAATATTATTTATTATTTTAAGACAAAAATACACAAAAATAACACTTAAAGAACTTTACTTTCTTTTAACAAATTAGAAATTAGGGTTAACCAATTTCTAACAATAACTTCCTTTTCTTAAATTATTAGGTTTAGTTCAAAAACTCTTTTTCATATAAAAAACAAAAATATTTTTTTCTTGCGTATACATACCATTGCATATTTAATTTATATTGTATATTATTTATTCAAATATTCGTACAAATTCGATTTGGTTGTAATAGCTTAATTAGATTTACATTATTGGAAATCCCCATTTATAATTTGTATACCCTCCTCCCATAAAATGTTGTAATAGTGTAGTGATCTTTAAATTATGCAATTTATCGCTTTTACATAACATACTAGTAATTAGGGTTTGTATGGCAAGATAAAAACAATCAAATAGAAAACCCTAATCCAAGACAAAATCAAGCATGAAAATAACACACTTGCACACAAGCACCACTAGGGTTACTCCACTTGGTTGCCTTTATACAAAAATGGCCATATTACGCATGTAAGGTATTTTAGCAAAACAAACAAATACAAGATCATAGTCCCTCGATGACACTATTCAAAGTTGCCTTACAAAAATGATCTTAGTCCCCTCAAAAATGCTAAGATACCTTGCAACATTGCTAATCATGGTTATACGATGACCCGCGCCCGTTCCGTTAACATCCAAAGATAGGGTTGCTTACCAAATCAATGGTAAGACAATAATATCAAAAGAAAAGAAAATGAACAAGAAAGACATTTGAGTAGGTAGATTACTTTTAGTTACTTTCTCCATTTAAAAACAAATATCCTTAAAATTTTCAAAACAAACACACACATTTCCAAACATATTACAAAATTGAAAACATTTTAAAAGATACAAACATCTTTGTATACATTCTTATGAACGAGAATCATTACAAAGGTTGCCTAAACAATGGCCTCTTTTAAAAAATACTTTCAAAACCACACAAAACACAATTTCAAAACAAAATCAAGTCATCTAGAAAGTAACTAAGAGCCCATGGAAAACCATGGATGAAAAGGGTGCTAACACCTTCCCTTTTCATAATCTACCCCCAGAACTCAAGAAAAAAATCTCAAAGGTCTTTCATGTGCTTTTTCACCTTTTCTTTTGGATAAAATAAAAGTCGGTGGCGACTCTTGCTAACCGCAACATTTGCGATAAAACACAAAACCCTCAAGTCAGTTCTCCCACCGTATCACAAAACTGGCGACTCTGTTGGGGACTATATTAAAAGTGGGGTTACCTTAGGGCTAGATCACATTTATTTTGCTTACATTGTTTGACTTGTATGCTTTACATTATGGTTCTTTGTTTGGGTTTGAAATCCTCTACCTGGATTTGGGATACATTATAGGTAAATAGCAATACGTTGTGGAAATTGTGCGGGGTATACCAACATGGTCTAAGCAATAGCTATGTTAGTGTGACATATTTGTGGGTATCGGTAGCCTTTGAGTTAATCAAAGAGAATACGGGGCTGCTGAGTGATGTTATCAAGCACTAATGAACTTCTAGAACCCTTTACTTGACCAACTTGGCCTTTAGGATGTAGTGAGATGCCCGAATTTAGTGCAGACTGAAGTTGGTAGATACTCGATACTACACTCATTGAGGTTTGGTTTCTTGGGATATTTCGGTCGCCATTAAAGAGGCTCGAGCTAAAACAATGACCAAGGAAACAATCCAGTGATATTGAGCTCTTTAGAATCCGATTACTATTACTAGGACAGGTTTGAGCCAACTAAACTTCAAGAGGGTAATTACCTATAAAACTCCATGCAAGCCTAAACTAAGAACTTGTTTGCTTTGCTTGTATATGCATACTTGTACATAACATCATGGACATCATGAACATCACATACATCTACTAACCATTTCAAGGATTTTTGAGATTCATCTTTGTTCTTGTTTTGTAGGATATGGATTCACTTCGCAGGAAAACTATCCAAATCAACCTTGTAAGAGTTCCTCCATAACTTAAGGAGCTAGCTTCAAGGATCCCTGAGAAATTTCCATTCATCGAGAGACATGGTCGTCTACTCAACTTGGTCACCTCCAACACAGATGAGGATATGATGAAGGTGCTCTTTCAGTTCTTTGACCCTTTGCACCATTGCTTTACATTTCCCGACTATCAACTTGTGCCCACTTTGGAAGAATTATACTAACTCTTGAGGATTCCCATTCTCAATCAACTACCTTTCAACGGTACGGAAAGAGACCCAAAGCCAGAAGAGATTGCTCAAGCTCTGCACTTGCACTCGTCTGATGTCACAACTCATTGGGAAACTAGAAGTGGTGTCAAAGGCTTTTTAGCAAAGTTCCTGTTTGAGAAAGCCTAAAGCTGTTGGAATTCCTTAGACTTGCAAGCCTTTGAGGAAATTGTGGCTCTTCTTATCTATGGGATGATCTTGTTTCCCAATCCTGACCAACTCATAGATGTGAGCACCGTCAAGATCTTCATGTCACGCAACTCGGTGCCTACATTGGTAGGGGATATCCTACACTCTTTTCACACTTGCACAATGAGGAAAAGAGGTGTCCTTATGTGTTTCACTCCTCTCCTGGCAAGATGGTTTATTTCTCATCTTCCCCAATCAGTATTAAAGAATGAGCAAGGCAAGGTGGTCACAAAGGTTAATGACGCTCATTCATTCAGATATTCATTGGTGCTCCCGATCCAAAGAGAATGTTATCATTGTTGACTGTTGTGGGGAATTCCCTAATGTCCCTCTACTTGGAATTAGGGGAGGCATCACCTATAACCCATGTTTATCTCTAAGACAGTTTGGGTACGCCCGAAGGGATGGCCTGCACGAGATGCTGATTCAAGGTTTGACATTTGACTACGACAACGACGATCAAGGTCTTCGCCAGAGATTCATCTGAGCATGGAGGATGCTAAACAAGGTGGATAACAAGACTTTTAGGAACAAGAATTCCGTCCCCCTTGAGCCTTACCTCAATTGGGTACGAACCCGCGCTCAAAGTCTCATGATGCCTTATCCTTCCATCCTACCGGTGATCATTGAGCCTGTTAAGGAGGGAGAAGTTCCATACACTATCCTACATCCTGACATGCCCACATCTCTTGAAGACCTACAAAGGGATTGGATACAACTCAAAGGAGAGCAAGATACTTTTGAAGCCCAATTCTACGCAAGAGAGAAGAAGGTTTTGGAACTCACTAGGCTACTTCATGAGGAGCAGACTCTAAATGCCTATATAGCACCAAAAAGGATATGCACTACTTTTTTATCTTAGAGTTTTGTATTATTTTTCCCAAGGGGAATTGATGTACTCAAAATTTATCTTATTAATATAATGTGTGTTTTCTTTTTGTCTAAAACAAACTTGAATCTTTGAAATCCTTGAAAACATTGCATATAAACATATCATTCATCATAACATAAACATGTCTTTTGCAACAAATTTCCTCATCTCTCTACTGTTTATTTCAGTAAGATGGATCTCGAACAAACAATCAAAGATCTCCAAGCTCAAAACACGCAGTTCCAATAGTTTCTCATAACCCTAGCCAAGGGGCAAGAAGAGTTGAAGACTCTGTTGGCTGAAGAGAGGAAAAAGAAAACGAAGAAGGTAACTAGAGTCTTAAACATGGGGAGAAGGTTTCAGGGACAGACAAGAAGGACTTTGAACTTTGCAACAACTTCCGATGAAGGAGAGGGGAAAGGAAAGGAAACAGCGGTCCCGTCAGAATCTGAAGAGGAGGAAGAAGAGGAAGACTACTCTGAGGAACAATATCCTCCAGCTAATGATAAGTACAGACATCTCGAAGAGCGTTTGAGCGCGATGGAAATACAAAAGGTGCCAGGCTTAGACTTTGAAGAATTGGGACTAGTGTCGGGGATTGGGATTCCTCTGAAATTCAAAGTGCCTTTGTTCACAAAATATGATGGGGTTTCATGTCCTAAGATGCACCTCCGATCATATGTGAGAAAGATCCAACCATATTCTGCTGATAAAGACTTGTGGATGCATTTTTTCCAAGATAGTCTATCTGGAACACAACTCGACTAGTTTTACCAACTAGAAAGAGCCAACGTCCATAATTGGGAAGATCTTACCGCGGCTTTCTACAAGCAATATCAATATAATTTTGTTTTGGCGCCTACCCGTACTCAACTACAGAGTATGGCTATGGCTTCCAATGAGGGTTTCAAGGATTACGCACAGAAATGGAGAGATCTGGCTGGAAGAGTTCAACCCCCTCTGTCTGAAAGGGAATTGGTGGACATGTTCTTAGGCACTTTATCGGGCCCTTTCTTCAACCATTTAATTGGAAGCTCATCGGCAGGATTTACTGAACTAATATTAACCGGAGAGAGGGTGAAAGCTGGCATAAAAAGTGGAAAGATTCAGAAGGATTCATCTTCTTCTACAGCTGCGAGGAAGCCTTTTATTAGGAAGAAAGAAGTAGTTGATATATATCCATAAAGGAACCAAGAGAGAGCCAAACGCCGACCAATGGTAGGGGCTGTTATGATTCCAAAGCCTACTCTGATCAAAAAAGAAGTAATCAACCAAGGGTGGAAAGGCCAGTCAGGAAATTCACCAGAATCAATATGACTCTGTCTCAACTATTACCGCATCTTCTGAAATCCAATTTGGCAACTTTGAAAGAAGCTCCAAAAAACCCCAACACAGCATCCCCTTATTATCACCCCAATGCACGTTGCGCATATCACTCCGAAAGTCCTGGTCACGATACTAACAACTGTTGGGCTTTGAAAAACAAAATACAAGACCTCATTGAAGAAAAATAAATTGAGTTTGATGAGCCCGAGAAGCCAAATGTCATTTCTGCTCATATGCCCCGACATGGTCAAAACACCAATGCTATTGAAGAGGATTTATTTATTACCACAGTTGATGAACTCGTGACTCCACTCCCAACCATTAAGATAAACTTGTTGAAAGCCGGTGTATTCCCGGGTTGTAATGAAGACTGCCCCCTCTGCTTATCCTCACCAAATGATTGCCCTTTGTTGAAAACAGGCATTCAACGCTTGATAGACAACAAAGATATTTTATTTAAAAGTACTCATGTTTCACCTGTTCCTGTTGAAGATGTTTCAATCATTAGCATCTCTGCCAATTATTCCATGGTCTCCAAAAGACCTGTTAGAATCACATCGGTTCTGAAAGCTACTCCTCTAATAATCACAAGGCCTGGGACAATCCCATATGAATCAGATAAAACTGTGCCGTGGAATTACGGTGGGGACATTTACTACCATGGCATCAAACAAGATGGGCCAGCCGCCGAGGAGATAAACTCCGAAGAAGAAGATTCTGACATTAGCAATATTTCCGGAACTAGTAAAATTACCCGAAGCGGTAGGATCTTTTCTCCAGAAATTTCCCCCTCAAAGGCAGTTTTTGAACCCGTAGCTGCTCTAAAGGTTACTTCCGTACCCATAATCATCTCTGCAAGTGCTCCTATTGACGAAGCCGTTACAACCCCCGTTTTCATTCCTACCAACACTCATACTGCTGAAATTCGAGGAAAAAGTATTCAAGTGGAGTCTGTCCGGACGAAGGCTCAATCACTGATTATCCCTGAGACCTCCAAGAAAGAAATGGAGGAGATCCTAAAAATTATAAAGAGGAGCGACTATAACGTAGTTGAACAGTTGGGGCAAACTCTCTCTAAAATCTCCATGCTAGCATTACTAATGTGTTCCGAGGCACATGCGAAAGCCTTGGTGAAATTCCTAAAAACAGCCCATGTGCCTCAAGAGACGTCTGCGAATCAATTTCAAGACTGCATGGACAGTTTGACAGCGGATAATGGCCTAGGCTTCTCGGATGCTGATCTGACACCAAGAGGAAGAAAGCACAACGAGGCATTACATGTCTCTTTGGAATGTAAGGGCACCACTCTGGCCCATGTCTTAGTGGACACTGGCTCATCTTTGAATGTCTTACCGAAAAAAGCTCTTGGCAGACTTGGCTGCGAATGACTAACGTTAAAACCAAGTAACATAGTAGTAAGGGCATTTCATGGCTCGAAGAGGATGGTACACGGGGAGGTGGATATCCCCGTAAAGGTTGGAACTCAAACTTTCAATTCAACCTTTTATGTAATGGACATCCACGCTTCTTACTCTTGTCTGCTAGGACGGTCATGGATCCATCATGCTGGCGCTGTCATCTCTACATTGCACCAGATGCTGAAGTATCTGATTCAAGGAAAGATTATCACTGTCCACGGAGAGGAAGAATACACGATTACCCATCTCAATTCCTTCCGGTATATGGAATTGGACGGCGAGTTCATTAAAACTCCTTTTCAACACTTCGAAGAGGTCCCCCAAGAGGTAGCAGTGACCAAGGCTGTGTCCCAGATTCCCAAGATTACAAGACCTCCACTCCGGATGTCATCTCTGAAGGACGCAAAAGCAGTAGTAGAGGAAGGTGGATGCACCATCTAGGGGCAACTTCCGGATATCCCGTATAAGTCTGACAAGTTTGGCTTAGGTTTCACTTCAAGTGCTCAAAAGGTTGTACGTCGTGCCCGTGCCAGAGGGCCACCCTTGAAGATTAGCAACCGAGAGGTCAACATGGTAGAAGATGGTGAAGAGGATTTCAACTTGGAGGATTGGATCTTTCCGACTATCAAAGGAGGACTCCACAATTGGGAGGCTAGAGACTTCATCCCAATAACTTTCATCCCTCAGTAATTTATCTTTACATTTTGTTGGATCTGTAATATTCAGAAACAATTCGCACTTTTAAAACCTTGCGTCTTGCCCGAGGCACAATGGTCCATTTGTAAGGGTTATTACTTCATCTTCATATGACATTCAATGAATCATGTATGTTTTTCGCATACAAACTTTTGTGCTCATTGTTTTTCTTTTTATTTTCTTTTAAAGATAACTATACCCTTACACACACCCACACTCACAAATGCAGGTACCCATCCATTCTGGATCCCATGGGTAACGATACTGCTATGGCCTTTTGTGACTCTGAGGATCTAATCTACCAAGCCGAAGACGAATGTGAGGAAGATTGTGAAGTACCAGGGGAACTTTCTAGACTGCTACAACAAGAGGAAAGAACCATTTAGCCTCACAAGGAACTTGTGGACACAATCAACCTAGGTACTGAGGAGGATAAAAAAGAGGTCAAGGTGGGCGCCAATCTGGAACCCAATGTCAAGGAGCGTCTGATTCAGCTGTTGCATGATTATGTCGAAGTCTTTGCCTGGTCATATGAAGACATGCCAGGACTTGATGCGGACATCGTGGTACATCGTCTGCCTACAAGAGAAGATTATCCGCCAGTAAAAAAAAAGTCTGCCGCATGAGACTTGATATGTCAGAAAAGATTAAAACGGAGGTCATGAAGCAATTCAATGTTGGATTCTTGGCTGTCACTTCCTACCCTCAATGGGTTGCCAACATTGTTCCCGTACCTAAAAAAGATGGCAAAGTATGAATGTGTGTGGATTACAGAGATTTAAACAGGGCAAGCCCTAAAGATGATTTTCCACTCCCCCACATTGATATCCTGGTTGACAATACGGCACAACACAAAGTGTTTTCCTTCATGGACGAATTCTCAGGTTATAACCAAATCAAAATGGCACCTGAGGACATGGAGAAAACAACATTTGTCACACAGTGGGGCACATTCTGTTACAAGGTAATGCCATTCGGACTGAAGAATGCCGGGGCAACCTATCAACGCGCCATGGTAGCTTTATTTCACGACATGATACATCATGAAATAGAGGTCTACATAGACGATATGATAGTCAGATCGCAAACGGAAGAAGAGCACCTTGATCACTTACAAAAGCTATTTGAGAGACTAAAGAAGTACAAGCTGAGGTTGAATCCAAACAAGTGCACATTTGGATTACGGTCCGGTAAACTCCTAGGCTTTGTCATCAGTAACAAAGGTATTGAGGTCGATCCTGCCAAAGTTAAGGCAATACAAGAGATGCCTGCTCCTTGTACTGAGAAAGAAGTAAGAGGATTCTTGGGACGCTTGAACTATATTGCCAGATTCATTTCTCACCTAACAGCTACTTGTGAGCCAATCTTCAAGCTATTGAAGAAAGATCAAGTAGTCAAATGGAATGATGAATGCCAAGTTGCTTTTGACAAAATCAAAGAATACTTATAAGAGCCTCCTGTGTTGATGACACCAGTCGAGGGAAGACCGTGGATCATGTATCTGACTATTTTAGAAAACTCAATGGGGTGTGTATTGGGGAAACATGATGAGTCTGGCCGAAAAGAGCATGTTATTTATCACCTGAGCAAAAAGTTTACCGACTGTGATACCAGATATTCACTGCTCGAGAAAACTTGTTGCACTCTGGCATGGGCTGCTCGCCGGCTAAGACAATATATGTTGACTCATACTACCTTACTGATATCTAAGATGATCCGATAAAATACATCTTCGAGAAGCCTGCTCTTTCGGGGAGAATAACTAGATGGCAGATGATCCTAACCGAGTACGGCATATAGTATACTACCCAAAAAGCTATAAAGGGCAGTGTATTAGCTGATCATCTTGCTCCTCAAGCTGTAGAAGACTATCAGCCCATGAAGTTTGAATTCCCGGAAGAAGACATCATGACATTAGACAACTGTGAAGAAATCAGGCCATATGACGGACCTGAACAAGGATCCCAATGGACCCTGTTCTTTGATGGAGCATCCAATTCACTTGGTAATGGCATCGGCGCTGTACTCATATCTCCAGAAGGGTGTCATACTCCCTTTACTGCCCGACTTTGCTTCAACTATACAAACAACATGGCGGAATACGAAGCATGCATCTTTGGTCTCAAAGCTGCCATAGACTTGGGGATCAAATTATTGGATGTATTCGGAGACCCAACCTTGGTCATCAGTCGGATCAAAGGGGAATGGGATACTAAACTCCCAAACCTTATCCCTTACGAAGAACATGTTTTGACATTGCTACCACATTTCGAGAAGATTACCTTCAAGCATTTCCCGCGAGAAGAAAATCAGCTAGCAGACGCTCTAGCCACAATGTCATCTATGTTTAAACTTAATTGGGATAACAAGGCTCCCCAAATCACCATCGAACGAATGGACGAACCAACACACTGTCACGAGATAAATACTGAAGAGGTAGTGGACTAGCCTTGGTTTCATGAAGTAAAGAAGTATCTCGAGACTCAAGAATATCCAGAAGGAGCTTCAATCAATGATAAGAAGTTCTTAAGGATATTCTCTGCTAAACTCTTCCTTAGTAATGGCATCCTATACAAACGCAATCATGACTCCATTTTGCTTCGATGTGTGGATAAAGTTGAAGCTGAAAAGATCATGGCTGAATTACATGAAGGTACTTTTGGCACCCACTCCAGTGGGCATACGATGGCGAAGAAAATCCTATGGGCTGGCTATTATTGGTCTACCATGGAAGTATATTGCTATCAACACTCTTGAACCTATCATAAGTGTCAAATTTATGCTGACACGGTACATATACCTCCGGTTCCTCTGAATGTCTTGACGGCTCCTTGGCCCTTTGATATGTGGGGAATTGATATGATTGGAGAAATCAAGCCTACAACCTCCAATGGACACTGCTTCATCCTAGTGGCCATTAACTATTTCACCAAGTGGGTTGAAGCAACTTCCTTCACTTCCGTTACCAAGAATGTTGTTGCCTGCTTCATCAAGCAAAACCTTATTTTCCGGTACGGTATCCCGGAAAGGATCATCACTGACAATGGTACAAATCTTAACAACATTATGATCACCGCATTATGTGAGCAATTCAAGATCCAGCATCACAATTCTTCTCCCTATCGGCCAAAGATGAATGGTGTTGTCGAAGCTGCAAATAAAAACATTAAGAAAATCATACAGAAAATGACAGTCACATACAAAGACTGGCATGAGATGCTACCATTCACTCTCCATGGTTATCGTACCACGGCTCGCACATCAACGGGGGAAACACCGTATTCTTTGGTTTATGACACGGAGGCCGTCTTGCATATTGAAGTTCAAATCCCCTCTCTGAGGATTATGAAGGATGCAGGTTTGAATGAAGACGATTGGACCCCAACTCGAATTGATCAACTGAATTTGATTGATGAAAAGAGACTTACTCCTGTTTGACATGGTCAAATGTATCAAAAACGGATGATCAAGGCTTTCAACAAGAAAGTCAGGCGCCAAGTATATCAAGTTGGGGATCTAGTGGTCAAACGTATCATCTTGCCACAAAGTGATCCCAGGGGAAAATGGACTCCTACCTATGAAGGACCATTTGTAATCAAAAACATATTCTCCGGTGGGGCAATGATCTTGACCACCATGGATGGCGAAGACCTGCCACACCCTGCGAACGTGGACATAGTCAAAAGATACTACGCATAAGAGACCCGCTAGGTTGACATATCTAGGAAAAACAAGGGCATCCCGACGAACCAAAAGGTTCGGGCAAAAATTAGGGATAAAAAATAAAAAAATATGTACACCCGGCAAGTTGAAAACCCGAAAGGGCGACTTGGGCAAAAAAGGGTTTCCCGGTGGACTGAAAAACCGAAAGGGCAGTCCAGGCAAAAGTTAGGGAATTAAAGCGTATGACTATGTCCCATTGGATCACTTTACGGACAACCTTTGACTTCCACTGACAAACTCAGAGTTTCTGATCAATTCAATCATCTTCAGACAAGGCAAATAGACAAGATACTCAGAAATACGAAGGCTATAGAAGAATGGGAACCCCATGGGATTATTACACATAGCTATCTTTCTTTGTATCAAATTTCTCTTGTTTTACAACATCATTCTCTTACTAGAATGTTTGTTCCCTTTGTACAAAATATTTATTCAAAGTCAATACAAAGACATCCCTTTGAAAGTGCAAAAACTATTTGTCTTTTCCTTTATGCATGTGTTTCGTTTGCAAAAACGTCTAATGATTCATTGATGAACATATGCATTTGAACATGATTACTGTCTACAAATAAACAAAATGAGAAAGACAATTTCTAATGGGTTAAAAGAATAGGAAAATGTCTCTAGGCTATTCCATAAGTGAACCCCTACAGTACCTCATTTAAATCCCCAACGGAACGAAGCTCCCAGTTTCCCAATCCCTGGTAGAAATCATCCAATTTCTCTAGATTCCCCAAAAGATCTTACAAGCAGCACATGGCTTTGCCCTCACAACAGAACTTATTTCTCTCAACAAAAGTTCACCAGTACTTCCACTTCAAGACATAAAAATTCAACATATCCTCAGCGACATTCATGGATTTATTTTCCTCAAACAGACGGCAATATAGCAAATCAGCTCACATGTGCATACATTACATCCATATATCAATAAATATTAATGAAGCAAATACATTGCATCATACATTTCATGCAAATATAACTTTGTATTTTAGCTAACATTTTACCCTTTTCAGGATAAGATTAACAACTACCATTAACAATATGCAATCTTGATACAGTTCAGATACGCTCCAGACATAGATGCCATTCTGATACTCATTCAGATTCAACCTTTCAGATACTGTTCAGATACACTCCAGACACAGATGCCATTCTGATACTCATTCAGATTCAACTTTCAGATATAGTTCAGATACGCTCCAAACACGAATGCAATTCTAATACTCATTCAGATTCAATTTTCAGATACAGTTCAGATACGCTCTAGACACGGATGCCATTCTGATACTCATTTAGATTCAACTTTCAGATACAGTTCAGATACGATCCAGACACGAATGCCATTCTGATACTCATTCAGATTCAACTTTCAGATACAGTTCAAATACGCTCCAGACACGGACACCATTCTGATACTCATTCAAATACAACCTTTCAGATACAGTTCAAATATGCTCTAGACACGGACACCATTCTGATACTTATTCTTTCAGATTACAACTTACAATTCAACAAACATTCTTGGATGGAATCTACAAGCCCATCTCCAACAAGATTCTATCACCTCTCCAAATGGCATCTTTAATCCCATTCCTTCAACCATGCGTCATCGAGTGTAAATTTCTGGGCACTCTAGTGTCCAATCATCTTTCACCTTCGAGTCACGAATGGAAAAACTCGCCAATCTAACTCTTCAGGTTTAAGAAGATTGAACAGGGGCAGCTGTTGTACCCCAAAATTTTCCCTCTCATTTATCAAGACTTTTCTCACAAGATCTCTTTGACTCAAGACTGGATTAGGGTTTGACAAGCTCAGGGCATCTCATCATGCACTGATAATCCAAAATTAAGGTTTGGGATTGCACAAGGATTTTTGGGATATAAATGCTTCATGTGACTTTCAGGTATCATTATGGACCCCTAAGTTTACTCATGTCAAGTTTCAAGCCTTGAATCACACTTTTGATCAGTCAATTGGACAATTGACCTAAAAATCAGTTGTATTGGGGAAAAAGTCAACCATGGCCAATTTACAGTCAAACTTCATAATTTTTTATCCACATCAACATTTTAGACTCACATATATCATTTTATCAAGTTTGGACCATAATTCCTCAAGAAATTTGATCAAATCATCAAAAGGGCAAAATGGTCAAAATTAGGGTTTTGACTGATAAAGGGAAATTTCTGATTTTTGACCTAGAAAATGACCAATTGGTTTGTAGCATGAATTAAAGGTTTCAATTGCATCATCATGACCTAATGACATGGTTCAAAACATTGCAATTCCATTGAATTGACAGATAAATTTTGCAGTCAACTGATCAAAAGTCAACTGTATACTGAAAAGCCAAACTTTGACTTTTTGGTCAAATTCAAGTACCAAGGATCACAATTCATCAAAATATGTCAAAATGTGAAACTTGTTCATCAAGAAATCAAAGATTTAAGATTTTGTTTTGAAATTTGAAATATTTCTTAACTTAGAAATTTTTTCTAATTATAGAAAATTTCTTATTTTTCTCAACTTTAAGCCAAATTCTCACCATGATACAAGATGATTCAAAGGAAGTTCCCAACATGAAAGTTGTATATCTCCATGAAATATACCACTTTAATTCACATATTTTTTCCTAAAGATGCGTGGATCTCAAGATATAATTTTGTGAATACATGCCCATGAACTAAAATAACTTTGTGAAATTTTGCCCTGATTTAGGCAGGTTTTTGACCTAACTTCATGACAACTTTTCACCTAGTTCCAAGAGGAATCTTGAAAATAATTTCAAATATGAGTTAAAGATCATATTGCAAGATTTCTAAAATGTCTAAGAACTCCTTGAGATCATTTTTGAGTTGGGAGAATCGAAGAGATGAAGTTGGCAATTTCTCACTTTGATTTCAAGCCATTTCATGAAGAACAAAATTCAAATCCTCAAGCATGCTGTACAATCTTCACTTTTCAGGCCTCAAACTCAATTTTAACTCCACCATTAATGAATTTCATAAGGTTTCATGCCCTAAAGCCAAGCATTCAATGCTTTGTACATGAACAATTCCATTTTTGGCACAAAGGTGCCATTTCCATTTTGATAAAGCATAATTTTTGCAACTTTTCACTCCTTGAGCCTTGCACTTGTTTTTCTGCACATAAGCAAAGCCACCACAAAAAGCAAAGTGTCTAGGACTTGTACCAACTCAAACCAGGCCTGTACAAGCATGTAGAGAGTTGTCTCCTCACTTTTCTTAAAAAGGCAAGCAATATAGCAAAAAGCCTATAACTGAGAAACCTGGTGTGGATTTGATTTGAAACCTTTTCTATACTTATACACAAAGATATTACAACCTAACACACGATTGCTAAAGGCCAGAAACTCTCCCAAACTCTCTATCACCAAAAACCTGCCATAACTTGCAGTTTTGCATCAAGCATAGCAATCCAAAAATCTACTCGTGTGTTTCAAGTTCTAATCACCTAAACATTTAACCTACATCATATCTAAGTGTTCCAGACCATCACCCCTTCACTGTAAATCCTCCTTCTCCATCTGCCATTTTTGCATTTCAAGCTTGCAGGTTGACTTGGATAGAGAGATTCAGACACTTTCAAAGCAAGGTAAGGATTGGAACACACTCAGGGAGGTTCAGGCAAGCTAAAGGAATCCTCAGGCCTTCTCAAAACTCACTCAAACTCAATTCACGATCTCAGTTGAAAGAGGTAAGAACTCTAACTTCTATCTCTTCATACAGGCATCTATTGGTCTCGATTTGTGAAGATAAAATGTAGATATGTTTGTGCTAAAACCAACCATGTTCATAGATTTCATTTATATTCATTGTGTATAGAGAATTTTAGATTTCAAATTTCTGTAAAAATTAGGGTTGAAATTAGGGCCATTGAAATTAACTTTGATCTTTGACTGTTAGTTTACATGATTTACATGGTTGAAATCGTGGGAAAGAGTACTACCATTTTCATGTTTGAAGTTTCCATTTTCATGGAGAAATGAGAGAGATATGATTGGTCTGGCTAGATAGAGGAAAAAGATGAAGTACAGGGCAAGGAAGAGATTCATGTTATGTATTTTTGTTTCGATTTGAACTAACAGATGTACAGCCACCCCAGTGGCAAGGCATCGCACTGAAATTGCTAAGGTCATGGGTTCGAGCCTTGGTGCCTGCCTTTTGCCTATTTTCTCACATTTTTTTGCAATTTTTCTCACTATGCAGTGCTGGGCCTTTGTCTCATTGGGCTTTATTTTTTCTTCTAATGCTTACCTCCTGGTTACTCAGGACAACCCTGGCCCAACCATTTTATTATTTATTTTTATTTTCATTTTCATTTTTATTAAATATATTTTATTTAACATAAAAAATCATAAAAAATATAAATCATGATAAATATTGAATTTTGTTTATTTCATTTTATTTTCACATGAAAATATTTTTATTAAATTATATATTAACTATTTTTCTTAAATAAACTTGTAAAATAAAATAGACCTAGATTAATTTTTATTTCTTTTCCTTCATACTTGTAAATATTTATTTTGACATATAAAAAGACTAAATATTTTCATAAATATTATTTATTATTTTAAGACAAAAATACACAAAAATAACACTTAAATAACTTTATTTTCTTTTACTAAATTAGAAATTAGGGTTAACCAATTTCTAACAATAACTTCCTTTTCTTAAATTATTAGGTTTAGTTTAAAAACTCTTTTTCATATAAAAAATAAAACAAAAATCTTTTTTTCTTTTATATTCATACCATTGCATATTTAATTTATATTATATATTATTTATTCAAATATTCGTACAAATTCGATTTGGTTGTAATAGCTTAATTAGATTTACATTATTGAAAATCCCCATTTATAATTTGTATACCCTCCTCCCATAAAATGTTGTAATAGTGTAGTAATCTTTAAATTATGCAATTTATCGCTTTTACATAACATGCTAGTAATTATGTGTTGTACCCCAAAATTTGCCCTCCCATTTCATCAACATTTCTCATCACAAGACTCTTGGAACTCAAGATCAAGCTAGGGTTTGCTCTGCTCAAGACACCTCCTTACATTGTTGACCTAAATTAGGGTTTGAGTTTGCACAGGGATGTTTTTACCTATAATTCCCAAAGTGACTTTCATACTTCATGTTGGACTCACAAGTTTGTCCATACCAAATTTCAAGCCTTGAATCAAATTTTTGCCCAGTCAATTGGACAGTTGACCTAGAAATCAATTGTATTGGGGAAAAAGTCAACTGTGGCCAATTGAAATTCAAACCTCATGAATTTTTACCCACATCAACATTATGAAATCATGTGAACCATTTGATCAAGTTTGGATCACAATTCCATAAGAAATTTGATCAGATCACCAAAAGGGTAAAATGGTCATTTCTAGGGTTTTGACTACACAAAGGAAATTTTTGACTGTTTGACCTAGCCAATGGCAAATCAAGCACAACCATGGACTCAAGGACTCAATTACATGATCTTGACCCATTCAACAAGTTCAAAAGATCTCAAATGCATAGGATTGACAGATGAATTTTTCAATCAACTGATCAAAATTTGACTGTACACTGAAAAGTCAAACTTTGACTTTTTGGTCAAAATCAAATGCCAAGAGTCATTTTTCATCAAGACATGTCAAATTATGAAACTTGTTCATCAAGAAACCCAAAATTGCAAATTAGGGTTTAAAATGGAAAAATTTCATAACTTAGAAATTTTCTAAGTTATAAAATTTTCTTATTTTTTCCTAACTTTGCCTCACATTTCCACCAAGATGCAAAGGGATTAAATCAAAACTTACAACATGAAAGTTTTAGTCCATCAAAAAGTCTACAACTTTGATTCACAAAGTTTTCTCAAAAGAAGCTTGGATCTCAAGTTATGATTTTTGGAACAAGGGTACCTAAAACTTTTAACTTAGAGAATTTTTGCCCTAGTTTAGGCAGGATTTTGACCCATCTTCTTGGCCATTTTTCACATAGTTCCACTTGAAGTCTTAAGTTTCATTTCAAACATGGATTATAGTACATGTTGCAATCTTTCCAAATTGTCCAAGAACTCCTCAAACACCTTTGTGGTTAGGGAGAATCGAATGCTTGACGTTGGCAAAAACTCACTTTGTAACCATGGCCAATACATGTTCATACCAAGTTGCAAATCTGACCAAACTAGCTTAGTACATAATTACAGGCCTCTAAACCAAATTACACTCATAAATTAAATGCAAATACATTGGACATTGGCATTGTTCTGATCAAGAGATCATTGTACAATGAACATTTCCATTTTGAGCATAAAGGTCACACTTCAATTTTCATAAAGGCCACTTTATGTCAAATTGCATTTTCGTGAGCCTTGGACTTTTTTCCTTGCAGCAAACAAGTTCCCTAATCTCAGGCATAGTACACCAACTTGAGCATGCTTGTAACTAGCCTGTACAGGCCATAGCTTGGTCACTTCACATCTTTGCTTTCAAAACAAGTCAAATGGCCAAAAGCTCATAACTCACACATCTGATACATTGAACTCAAGAAAAGTTTTCAAACAAGTTTCTCATATCCTTGTAATCCAGAAACACGAGTCTTTGACCTCTCTAACCCCCTTGTGCATAAAATCTTCATTTATGCCCAAAACAGGGCCAGTTCTGCAAATCATAAGCCACAATCAAATCCCCTCGTGCGTTTTGTCCAAAATCACTTCAAACACATTCTAAACAATACACCTAAGCTGTCCAGATCATTCACAAGCTGCTGTAACTCCATTTACACACATCACCATTTTTGTTTGGAAGCTTTGCAGGTTGAGTTCTGTAGCACGATTCAGGCCATTTCAAAACAAACTAAGCATTGGGAAAGGTTCAGGGGACATCAAGCAAGCTCAAAAGAACCTCAGGCCCCATTGAAAGTTGCTGTATTGGCCAACTCGAACTCAACTGAAACAGGTATTTCATGAACTTCTATCTCTCTATTTAGGAACATTTAGCCTTAGGTTTGTGAATGAAAGATGTTGTATTCATTACCCTGAAATAATACATGTGCTTAGTTTTCATTTATATTAATCGTGTTAGGAGAATTTCATCCATGAACTTTCTGAAAAAACTAGGTTAGAAATTAGGGCCAGAGAAATTCTCTCTGGTCTTTGAGAGTTAGATTTAATGTTTTATATGGTTGAAATCGTTGTTTGATGCTCTACAAGTTTCATGTTTTGAGTTTTGTCAAAAAAGCACTGAAACAGGAGATACAAGTTTGAACTGGCCATGCACGTGTTTCTGTTGGACATGGGAAGAAGATGAAGTAGTTGGGTTGGGCCTGGCTACTTCCTACTTTTGACACTCCCATTTTCAGTTTCACACTCCCTGACCCATTTCTTTGTATATTTATTATTTTTGCATTTTAATTTAATTTCTGACTTTATTATTTTATTTCCAAACATAAAAAATGCCTAAAAATATTTTCATAAATTTTTACATTTTTATTTGGTATTTATTTTAATTATTTCCAACATTAAAATGTTTAAATACTTTATATTATTTTGTTTAAACTTAAAAATAATGTGAAAAATACTTTTATTTTCATTTATTATTTTTATTCACATTTGAAAATATCTTCTTGAAATATATACATTTTTGTAAATAATTTATTTTATTTTTTACACACTTAATATATATATATATATATATATATATATATATATATATATATATATATATATATATATATATATATATATATATATATATATATATATATATATATATATATATATATATATATATATATATATATATATATATATATATATATATATATATATATATATATATATATATATATATATATATATATATATATATATATATATATATATATATATATATATATATATATATATATATATATATATATATATATATATATATATATATATATATATATATATATATATATATATATATATATATATATATATATATATATATATATATATATATATATATATATATATATATATATATATATATATATATATATATATATATATATATATATATATATACTTTATTTTATTAAAAGCATAGAATAAAAATAAACACAAAAAAATAATACATTTTTATTTTCTTTACTAAAAAATACCTTTTTTCAATATACTTTTATTTTTGTACATATTGATACATTTTTGTATAAAGATAATAAATAATACCATTTCTTTAAGGAATTAGGGTTTACCCTAAAAATAATTAAAATTAACTTTTTATTTTATTTGTTTCTTTACATTTCTTTCCATTTAAAGATATTTTACATACATAAAAAACTTATTTTTTTGCATAATACATTTTATCTAATATTTTATTTTATTTAAATATTGTACATTTAAATATTATGCCTTACAAATTCAATTTGGTTATAATAATTTAGGGTTTAATTTCTTGTCAAATACCCCCTATTCAAAATTGTACCCCCCTCCCTATATCAAAGTTGTAATAGCTTAGATTTATTTTCTCGCATTCAACGCTTTCAATTATGCCATGACTAAGAGAATTAGGGTTTGTATGCAAAATCAAAACCAACAAATAGTTTGACCTAATCAAAGACAAAAAATACATGAAAAACAAACACAATGCACACTTGCACCCCTAGGGTTACAATCCAATTGTTGCCTTCAAAAATGGGCCATGGTATGCATGTCAAGTACTTTGGCAAAACAAAAAAACAAAACAAAAGATCATAGTCCCTTGATGACGCTATCTGAGTTGCCTAAACAAAAATGATCAAGTCCCTCAAGAAAATTTCCAAAAATACTTGACACAATTGCTATCATGGTCTATACGATGACCCGCGCCTGTCCCGTTTAACATCCTAACACAAGTTTGTTCACCAAATACAATGGTGAAACAACACTGTTAAAAGGGTTAAAAACATAAGAAAGATCTTTGAGTAAAATAGGGTAGATAACTCTTAGTTACTTGATCAAAGCTTGCAAAAATATCCTTGCTATTTTCAAAACACACTTCACCATACAAATTCAAAACCCTACTTTCAAACATTGAAAACTTTCAAAAGACTAAAACACCTTTGTATACATTCAAACAAGAATCATTACAAAGGTTGCCACAACGATGGCCTCTTTTCAAAACATCTTTCAAAACCACACACAAATCACCATTTCAAACAATTGAAAAGCAAAGCAAGTGATCTAAACAAGTAACTAAGAGCCCATGGATAACCATGGATAGAAAGGGTGCTAATACCTTCCCTTTCTATAATCTACTCCCCGAACCCAAGAAAATATCTCAAAGGTCTTTCCTGTGCTTTTTGACCTTTCCTTAGGATAAAATAAAAAGTCAGTGGCGACTCTTGCTAAACCGAAACATTTGCAAACACAAACGCAAAATCCCAAGTCAGTTCTCCCACCGTATCACAGAACTGGCGACTCTGCTGGGGACTATCTGAAAAGTGGAATAACCTTAGGGCTTAGATCACCCTTTGCATGATTATATTGTTTGCTTTGATTGCTTTACATTTGGTTCTCTTGTTTGGGCTTGAAATTCTCTACCCGAATTTGGGAAACATTCATAGGTAAATAGCAATACGTTGTGGAAACTGTGCGGGGTATACCGAAATGGTTGAAGCAATAGCTATATTAGTGCGACATATTTGTGAGTACCGGTAGCCTTTGAGTCAATCAAAGAGAATACGGAGCCGCTGAGTGATGTCATAAAGCACTAATGAACTCATAGAACCTTACTTGACCATCTTGGCCTTTTATTAGGGGTAGTGAGATGACCGGCTTTGGTGCAGTCCGAAGTTGGTAGATACTCGATACTACACTCATTGATGGTTGTTTTCTTGGAATATTTTGGTCGCTAGTTAAGTGGCTAAACCAAAACAATGAACATAGAAAACAATCCAGTGATATTGAGCTCCTTAGAACCCGGTTACTATTTATAGGACAGGTTTGAGCCAACTAAACTCAAGAGGGTATTTACCTATGAAACCTCATGCAAGCCTGAAACTAGGGTTTTGTGTGACTTGCTTGTACATGTGCTTGTGCATACATCATGAACATCATGAAGCATCATATGCATGCATCCACTAACCATTTCAAGGGTTTGGATCTTCATCTTTGTTCTTGTTTTGTAGGTCATGGAATCTCTTCGCAGGAAAACAATCCAAGTCAACCTTGTGAGAATCCCTCCTCAACTCAAGGAGCTCACTTCCAGGATTCCATAGAATTCTCTCTTCAGTGGAAGACATGGTAGGCTTCTCAACTTGGTCAACTCCAACATTGAAGAAGACATGGCGAAAGTTCTCTTCCAGTTCTTTGACCCCCTACACCACTGTTTCATATTCCCTGATTACCAACTAGTACCCACTTTGGAGGAATTTTCTCAACTCCTGAGAATTCCTATTCTCCATCAACTACCCTACAATGGTACGGAAAAAGAACCAAAACCTGAAGATGTTGCTCAAGCATTACACTTGCAACCATCTGATATCAAGGGTCATTGGGAAACCAGGAGTGGTGTCAAGGGTTTCTTGGCAAAGTTTCTGTTTGAGAAGGCACAAGACTGCTGGAATTATCTTGATCTACAAGCCTTTGAAGAGATTGTGGAACTCCTTATCTATGGGTTGGTCCTGTTCCCAAACCCTGATCAACTTATAGATGTGAATGCCGTCAAGATTTTCATATCTCGGAATCCTGTGCCTACATTGCTTGGGGATATCCTACACTCATTTTACACACGAACAATGAGGAAAATAGGTGTTCTCATGTGCTGTACTCCTCTCCTAGCAAGGTGGTTTATTTCTCACCTTCCACAATCAATTTTGAAGAATGAGCAGGGTTTAAGGTGGTCACAACGGTTGATGACCCTCACACATTCTGATGTAAATTGGTGTTCTCAGTCCAGAGAAAATGTCATCATCATTGATTGATGTGGGGAATTCCCTAATGTCCCTCTACTTGGCATTATGGGAGGCATTACCTATAACCCCTGTTTAGCTCTAAGACAGTTTGGATATGCTCGGAGGGATGGCCCTCATGACATGCTGATTCCTGACCTAGTTTTTGACTTTGACAACAATGCGCAAGGACTTTGACAAAGGTTCATCAGAGCTTGGAGGATGTCCAACAAGGTCGATAGTAAGACACCGGGGCACAAGAATTCCATCCCCCTTGAGCCTTATCTCAAGTGGGTACGAACCCGCGCCCAGAATCTTATGATGCCATACCTTCACATTCTCCCCTTGATCAAAGAGCCTGTTATGGAAGTAGAGGTTCCATACACCCTTCTACATCCTGACATGCCAACATCATGGGAAGAATTGCAAAAGAGTTGGATCCAACTCAAGGAAGAACAAAATACTTTTGAAGCCAGCTTCTATGCCAGTGAGAAGAAGGTGTTGGAGCTTACCCGCCGACTTCATGAGGAGGAAACTCTCAACACTTACATCGCACCAAAGAGGATGCGCAATGTCTTTTTACATTAAGAATTTTGTAATATTTTGCCCATGGGCACTTATGTACTAACAATTTCTTCTTAATATGACGTGTGTTCCTTTTTGCTTGCAACAAATTTGAATTTATGAATCCTTGAATGCATTACATGAATAACATACCATTCATCATATGCATAAACAGGTCTTCACACCAGGTTTCCTTATCTTTCTGCTGTTTATTTCAGCAAGATGGATTTGGAGCAGACGGTTAAGGATCTGTAAGCACAAAATTCTCAATTCCAGCAACTCCTCGTGACCTTAGCAAAGGGTCAAGAGGACCTTAAAGCACTGTTGGAGAAAAATAAAGAGAAAAAGAAGAAAAGGCCCGGAGTAGCCACTTTTGGAAGAAGGTTTGAAAGCAATGCTAGAAAAGTTCTCGAGTTCCCCTCAACGTCTGATGAAGGGGCTGGTAAAGGAAAGAGAGTTGCGGTACCTTCTGAATCTGAAGTTGAAGAGGAAGAAGAGGAAGAAGACAAATGCTACTCCGAACAACAATACCCCCCGGCGGATGAAAAATATAAGAATCTTGAGGATAGATTGGCAGCCATGGAGTTACAAAGGGTACCTGGTCTAGATTTCGAAGAACTAGGGTTGGTCGCTGGGATCGTCATTCCTCCCAAGTTCAAAGTACCAATATTTGCTAAGTATGACGGTCTGTCCTGCCCAAAGATGCATCTGAGATCCTATGTCAGAAAGATCTTTGGGTACACTTTTTTCAAGACAGTTTGTCAGGCACACAATTGGACTGGTTCTATCAACTTGAGAGGTCTGAGGTCCACAACTGGGAAGATTTAGCTGCTGCTTTTTACCGTCAATACCAATACAACGCTGATTTGGCGCACACTCGTACTCAGCTACAAAGTATGGGGATGGCTTCCAATGAAGGATTTAAAGAGTATGCCCAGAAGTGGCGTGATCTGGCTGGAAGGGTGCAGCCACCATTGTCGGATAGAGAGCTGGTTGACATGTTTCTAGGGTCCCTGTCTGGCCCTTTCTTCAATCATTTAATCGGGAGTTCCTCCGCGGGATTCACCGAACTAATCTTGACCGGCGAAAGGGTCGAGGCCGACACTAAAAGTGGTAAGATTCAGAAAGATACCTCCGCATCCACTGCTGTTAAGAAAACCTTCCCAGCTAAGAAGGAAGCCTCTGCTGTTTATTCTCAGAAAAGTCAAGGAAGAACCGAGCACCGACCAACTGTAGGGGCTGTGATGATTCAAAACTCTTCAAATGATCAACCTCGTGGCAATCAACCAAGACCTAATCAACAACGGGTAGAAAGGCCACAACGGCAGTTCACCCGAATCAACATGACGCCAGCTCAAGTACTCCCTCATTTGTTAAAATTGAATCTTACTAATTTGAAGGAAGCGCCAAAGAACCCTAATACCTCCTCTCCATACTACTACTCCAATGCCAAGTGTGCTTACCACTCTGACAGTGCATGGCATGATACCAACAACTGTTGGGAGCTTAAGAACAAAATCCAAGACCTGATTGACGCCAAGGAAGTAGAATTTGATGCTCCTGAGAAGCCTAACGTAATATCTGCTCCGATGCCCAAGCACGGTCATAATGTTCATGCCGTTATGGAAGACCTTCATGTTACCGATGTTGCTGACCTTTTGACTCTGTTACTAGTGATTAAATAGAATTTGATGAGAGCCGGGATATTCCCAGGCTGTGGAAAAAACTGCTACTTTTGTTTAAACATACGAGCTGACTACCCAATGTTGAAATCAGGTATCCAACGCCTGATGGATACCCAAGAGATACTCTTCCAAAAGACCTCTGTTGATACCTTCACTCCTGTTACTCCTGCTACTTTTGCTACTTCAACCAACGACATTACAATAATAACCATTTCCGACAATCTTCCCAAGGCTTGCAAAAGGCTTGTCAAGATTACGCCCGACCCTAAATTTGTACCTTTGAAAATCACCATGTCGGGGCCTGTCCCGATCAATCAAACAAGACAATACCATGGAACTACGGAGGAGAAATCTTTTATCATGGCATCAAACAGATTGAATCAATCCAAGAGAATTCTAAAGAGGAAACCCATGATATAGGGAACATTGCGGGAACAAGCAAAATAACTCGCAGCGGCCGAATTTTTTCTCCGGAGATTGCTCCCCCTCGAGCAATCTTCGGACCCTCGAAAACTTCTATGCCTATTAAGCCATCTGTGCAGGACCCGATAATTGAAGAATTGGATACTCCTGAAGTAAACCATCTGTTGATACTACCGATAAGGGTAAGGGGATACTAGAAGCGCCTGTCAGGACGAAGGCTCATACTGTGGTTATCCCCGAAACCACACAGAAAGAAATGGAAGAAATCTTGAAAATAATTAAAAGCAGCAATTTCGACGTCGTGGAACAGCTAGGGCAGACCCCTTCCAAAATATACATGTTATCTCTTCTACTCTGCTCTGAGGCCCATGCGAAGGCCTTAATCAAATTTTTAAAAACGGCACACGTGCCCCAAGAAACTTCGGCTGACCAGTTTCAGGAGTGTGTGGCCAGCCTTACTGCTGATAATGGTATTGGCTTTTCCGATGCTGATTTGACTCCCAAGGGAAGGAAACACAACGACGCGCTACATGTCTCAGTTGAGTGCAGGGGAACCACCCTCGCCCATGTCTTAGTTGATACCGGTTCTTCTTTGAATGTGCTACCGAAGAAAGTGTTAGACCGTTTGGACTGCGAAGGATTGACCCTCAAACCCAGTAACATCGTTGTTAGGGCTTTTGATGGGTCCAAAAGAATGGTTCACGGAGACGTTGACATTCCTATCAAAGTGGGAACAGAAGTTTTCAAATCCACCTTTTATGTGATGGACATCCGTCCTTCATATTCGTGTTTGTTGGAAAGACCGTGGATCCATTATGCTGGGGCGGTTACCTCCTCTTTGCACCAAATGCTGAAGTATCCTGTTAAGGGTAAGATTATAACGGTGCACGGCGAGGAAGAGTACATGATAAGTCACCTCAACTCCTTCCGCTATGTGGAGTTGGATGGCGAGTTCATAGAAACGCCTTTCCAACATTTTGAGGAAGTTTCTCATGAGGTCGCAGTTGCGAAGACAATGGTTGAGGTGCCTATCGTTCCCAAGCATGTATATAGGATGGCGTCCCTCAAGGACGTAAAGGTTGTAATCAAAGAGGGAAAGAGCACAGTATGGGGGCAACTGCCTGATTTTCCCCATAAGACGGACAAGTTTGGATTAGGGTTTACTGCTGCAGGACAGAAGGCTATGCGTCGCTCCAAGGCAGGAGGACCACCCGTCAAAATCACCCACCATGGAATTAATGCTGTAGAAGATGAGGATGAAGAGAACAACTTTGAAGATTGGATCTTTCCAACCGTCAAAGGGGGTTTAAGCAACTGGGAAGCAAAGGATTTTATTCCCATCACCTTCATCAACCAGTAAATTTATCTTTAAACAATTTCCTATTTTGGTCTGTAATAACTCAACAATTCGTACACTATTTTAACCTTATGCCTTGCCCGGGGCATATAGGTCCATTTGTAAGGGCTTGATTTTCTTCATTATTGTTGTACCCCAAAATTTTCCCTCCCATATTCTTCAAAGTTTTGACAAGCATCATCTCAATTTGCTCAAGTCTACTCAAGGGTTGCACAGTTCAAACACCCTCCTAAGCCAGTCAAATTAGGGTTTTGGTTCCTTCAAGGAAGTTGAGGTTTTCAAGGGCTCAATCAAGTCCCATATGCTCATATACATTGTCAAGCACCTACATGTCAAGTTTCAAGGCTCACAAGGTCAAGTTGCACAGTCAAAAACCCTAATTGCTCCACAGTCTACTGCAGCGGCAAAATGGTCATTTGGCAGTCAAAAGTAAAAAATTTTGGTCAACATCTCATTTTGAAGCCACAATCATCATTTGGTCAAATCTTGACCATGATTTCACAAGAATGGCTCAAAAATCATCAAGATGCAAAAGTTTCTATTTTTGGACAGCTGAAAAGTCAACTGTAACTTGACCAAGGCATAACTTTTTCATGGTTCATCAGAAAAATCCCATCCAATGCTCATATTGAAGGGGAAGACATTTCCTACAACTCATCTTCACATTCCAAGTCCAAGAAATGCTCTCACAAAAAGTTATCAATTCCAACATTATAGGTCATTTTCAAAAGTCAACAAAAAGACACTTTAAGTCAAAGACCATAACTTGAGATTGGTAAATCAAAATGACATGGGACCAAAGGCATTGGTTAGAGGACTTCAAGACCTTTCCAAAATGTCCAAGAACATGTTCATATGATCAAAATTGAGCAAGATATGCATTGGAGAAGTTGGGAAATATTTGTGAAATGGTAAAAGTCAACTATCCTTGAAACTTCAATTTTTGACAAAAGGGCCCACTTTTTTCCACTTGGTTCAGCCTTGTCATGCCACCCACGTGTCCAATGATTAATTTCAAGATTAAAAATTAATTTTTCTATTTTTATTTAATTTTATTGATTTAATTCATTTTAAATCCATAAAATTCAAATAAAAATCAAAAAAATTAATTAAGTGATATCTTGTGGTTTGAATGACCTTGATGCATCATAATACACATACCAAATTCCTGTAAAGTCCATTTCAAGCATGAAATTCAAATTTGAACAAACATGGCAAGTTCCTTTAATGGGGGTTATGGAGAAATCTCAAAACATAATTGCATTGGTTTAAGGCTCCTAATGTCACTTGATTGCATTCATACACATATATGCAAGCCTCTCCAACAGAAAGCAGGACCTAGAAACCTCTGAAAAGGCGTAACCAAATTCAAAAATTTGAAAGAAAAGTTGCAAACTAAAATCCATATTCCAGCACAATTCAAGCACTTTTCTTGCTTCTAACACGTTGCCAGCATTGCCAGGAACCTATTGCAACCAAGAACGCGCTCTAACACTCAAGGAAACGGCTAAACAGAATCACGGTTTGAACAAACTTTTCCATAATCGAAATTCATTTTTTACGCATCATTAACACATTTTGATTATTGTTTTGGATTGCTAACATCTTTATGAAGCTTTTGATATAGTTTAATTTGATTATGGTACCCTAAAACGAAAGTTGCCATTGGAGAATCTTAGGGTTTTAGAGCTTTTGATTTCGGGCTTTTCATATACTGCAAAATCAAGCCTCCAAACACACATGGTTGAAACCGCCTGAGTGAGACGAAGACATTGGATACCTCGCGCCATTTTTATATACACTGAGCGCCTAATCGCTATTTTTTACAGTTTTGCTTTGTGGGGGTTAAAAACCCCCGCTATCTTGTTTTTGTTTTGCAGATAAATGAAGACGATGATGAGGTGTCCATGTATGGCTGGATGATTCAAATAGGCGCGCGCTTTTTCTTTGGTCCAACATATAATGTGTTCATTTTATATAATATTTAGTTCTCATTATGCTTACAAACGCGCATGAGTGGTCTAGTGGTACAGGTGTTGGCTGTGAATCACTGGGGCCTGGGTTCGATTCCCAGGTCCCCTCAAAATCCCATATTATTTTTTCTTACGTACTTGTGTGCAGGCTTCAAAGAAGGCTTATCATGCGCCTCACAAATCCAAAGCGCCAGGTGGCTACAGGCATGCATCCAAAGGCCAGGAAGTGATCCTCACCATGCACTCAGTCAACCAACAAACACTTGATCCAAGGAGTCAACGTGGCTGGATGAGTAATGGGCCTCAGATTCCAATTTTCACCTCCATATTGGGCCCAGACCCCTTCCCTTGGTTTATTCTTTTTCTTTTCCTTTTTATATTTTCTAATTTAGTTATTAACCTTTTTTTAATTATTATTATTACCACCAAAATTAATTATTTGACACTTTCAGAATAAAAAAAAAAAAGAACTAATATTATTATTATTATTAATTTCATTTTATTTTTGTAAATAAATACTAATAAATTGAATTAGTTTTAATTAGGCAACCTTAACCTTTTTTTCTTAATAACTAAAATAAATTTAGAATTAGGTTTTTATTAACTTTTAATTTTATTTCCTTTTATTTTATTTTATTAAAAACATAAAAATACAAAAACATTTTTATTTTAATAAATTAATTAATTAGTTATTAATTTTAATTTCATTTAATCACAAAAAAGGACAAAAAATTCATTTCTTTTCTTAAAAGGGTCAAAACCCTAAGGACGTCCCGATTCAATTCTTTCGCGCGCAGTTTATTTTAATTCAATACTTTATATTTTTGTATCTGCTCAGGAAGTGTAATAATTAGAACTTTATCGCTTTCTTTTAAATTCTCGCACTTTATTTTTTCAAAACGGTTTTTTTGTTTTTTGGCGATGTATAGACCCGCGCCTTGTAATAGTTAGATTTACATTTCTGCAATTTACTTTCCGCACTCCTAACTATTAAAAAATGCATGAAAGAATGTATGAAAAATAAAATCAATCCGTAGCTCACAAATAACATGTACAAGACAAACATTAAACTGAAAAACAACACACATGCACATGCCACTCCTAGGGTACGCCTCACTGGTTGCCTCGAACGTGGTCATCAAGTATAGGGTGTCTTAGAGGTCGCCCTTTGTCTAAAGATCCAGTTGCCTCGAAATGGTTGCCTCGGATAAAAGGATCTAGGACATTAGGGTTACTTCTAAGGTGTCCTACCATTGCTTCAGTGACCACACATGTCCCTTAATCGAATTGACCCGAACACCTCCAACGATGGTGCTACCTACCTCTCAATGGTGGGATAGCACTATCTAAAGGACTCTTACACAACTTAATTCCTTAGGGTAGGTAGACTTCTCTTAAGTACTTGCTCTTTTCAAAACAAACAAAAACAACTTTTCGCACCCCACACTTTCAAAAAGTTTTCAAACAAAACACTTCATATACTCTTGAAGACTGATACAAGAGTTACTTAGAAGTTTTCCAAACGAACTTTTTCAAAACCCACACACACTTGAAAAGCAAACAAATTTTGAAAACATAAGAGCAAGTACCTAAGAGCCCGTGGGTAACCACAGATAGAAAGGGTGCTAACACCTTCCCTTTCTATAAATCTACCTCCCGAACCGAGAAACATTCTCGAATAAGGAATTTTGCTGTGCTTTTGTCCTTTCCATGTTGGAGAACATAAAAGACGATGGCGACTCTTGCTTACCGCGACATTTCGCGAAACCAGCTAAAAAACAGTCAGTTCTATTTCCACCGATCACAGAACTGGCGACTCTGCTGGGGACACTATAAAGTGAGGTGTACCTTAGGATTAGACCACTCGTATGTTTTGAATTGCTTGACTTGTCTGCTTTAATATTGTGGGCTTGCCTTGGGAGTTTCATAGATCCTAACCCGGATCTGGGGGATACCTTCTTAGAAAGTAGCAACAAACTGTGAGGGAACTGTGCAGGGTATACCGACATGGTTGAAGCAGTTTGCTACGTTGATGTGGCACTTTGGTGAGTACGGGTAACCCTTGAGTCAAGTCAAGGAGAGTACGGGGCCGCCGCGTGGTGTCGTGAAGCATCAACTGACCTTAGGAACCTTACTTGAACCATCCTGGCCTCTTTAGGGGTAGTGAGATGACTGACTTTGGTGCAGTCCGAAGTTGGTTGATACTCGATACTACACTCATTGAGGGTTGTTTTCTTGGAATATTTTGATCGCCAGTTCAGTGGCTAAATCAAAACAATGAACACAGAAAACAACCCAATGATATTGAGCTCCTTAGAACCCGGTTACTTTTGATAGGACAGGTTTTTGAGCCCACCAACTTCAAGAGGGTAGTACCCCAAACTTCATGCTGGCCTAAACTCTAAGGGCTGTGGTGTGACTTGTGTGCCTTATCATGTTTTCTTTTTGTGAATACTTGTTGTGTGCTCTTATCATAGCATCATAACATCATACAAGCATCATATGCATCCACTAACCACTTCAGGGGTTCGAATCTTCATCTTTGTTCTTGTTTTATAGGACATGGAAACTATCCACAGAAAGACAATTCAGGTCAACCTTGTAAGGGTCCCTCTTCAGCTTAAGGAGCTTACATCCAGGATTCCCGAGAACTCTTCATTCAGTGAAAGGCATGGTAGACTCATCAGCTTGGTCAATACCAACATTGAAGAGGATATGGTGAAAGTGTTGTTCCAGTTCTTTGACCCTCTGCACCACTGTTTTACTTTCCTGGATTATCAGTTGGTGCCTACTTTGGAAGAGTTTTCTCAGCTTCTGAAGATTCCTATCCTTAGTCAACTACCCTACAACGGTACAGAAAAGGAGCCAAAACTTGAAGAGGTTGCTAAAGCATTATGCCTACAACCATCTGACATCAAGGGGCATTGGGAAACCAGAAGTGGTATCAAAGGGTTCTTGGCAAAGTTTCTGTTTGAGAAGGCCCAAGAATGTTGGAATTCCCTTGACCTATAAGCCTTTGAAGAAGTTGTGGCTCTCCTTGTCTATGGGTTGGTGTTGTTCCCGAATCCAGATCAGCTTATAGATATCAATGCTGTCAAGACCTTCATGTCCATGAATCCTATACCTACGTTGCTTGGGGACATCCTTCACTCATGTGACACTCGAACCATGAGAAAAAGAGGTGTTCTTATGTGCTGCACTCCTCTCCTGGCAAGGTGGTTTATTTCGCACCTTCCACAATCAGTTTTGAAGAACGAGCGGGGTTTGAGATGGTCACAACGATTGATGACTCTTACACATGCTGATATACATTGGTGTTCTCGGTCCAGAGAGAATGTCACTATCATTGATCGTTGCGGGGAGTTTCCTAATGTTCCTTTACTTGGAATCAGAGGAGGTATTACTTACAACCCCTGTCTGGCTTTGAGGCAGTTTGGATATGCTCGGAGGGATGGCCCTCATGATATGTTGATTCCTGACATAGTTTTTGACTTCGACAACGATGCACAAGGACTTCGCCAGAGATTCATCAGAGCTTGGAGGATGTCCAACAGGGTAGATAGTAAGACGCTGGGGCACAAGAACTCCATCCCCCTGGAGCCTTATCTCAAGTGGGTACGCGCCCGCTCCCAGAAGCTGGTGATGCCATATCCTCATGTTCTCCCTGTGATCAAAGAGCCAGTCTTGGAAGGAGAGGTGCCCTACACCATTCTACATCCTGACATGCCAACATCTTGGGAAGAAATGCAGAAAAGATGGATCCAACTCAAGGAAGAACGGAATTCTCTTGAAGCCAGTCTACATGCCAGTGAGAAGAAGGTCTTAGAGCTCACCCGCCTACTGCACGAGGAAAAGACCCTCAACACTTACATCGCTCCAAAGAGGATGCACAATGTCTTTTGGGATTAATTATTTTGTAATGTTTTTCCCATGAGGCCCTGATGTACTGAACAAATTATTTCCTAATAAAAAGTGTGTTCCTTTTTGGCTACAACGAATTTGAACTTTCGAACCCTTGAATGCATTGCATAAATAGCATATCATGCATCATGTGCATAACAGGTACCCTTTTTCTATAGGTTGCTTAATCTTCTTCGCTGTTTATTTCAGCACTCAATCATCATGAATCCTGAACCAACTACTGAGCAAGCTATCAAGGCCCTCCAGGCCCAGAACGCCCAGTTTCAAGAGCTGGTCATGAGCTTAGCCCAAGGACAACAGGAGTTGAAGGCTTTACTCCTGAAGAAGAAGAAGAAGAAGAGGACTGTGCTGTTCAACACTGGACACAGACTCGGGAATACACTGCAGAATGAAGCTGAGAGGACTACTACATCTGTTGGGGAAGGCAGTCACTAAGGGAGAGAGGTTCCTAGTCCTGTGGTCTCTGACACAGAGACAGATTTCAATGATGAACAGTACCCTCCTGCTGAGGACCGGTACAAACAGCTGGAGGACAGGTTACATGCTATGGATATTCAACGTGTGCCTGGGTTGGATTTCAGAGACTTAGGGTTATCTTCTGGGGTGGTGATCCCACACAAGTTCAAGGCACCTGCCTTTGTGAAGTACGACGGGGCTTCCTGTCCTAAACTGCACCTCCGCTCTTATGTAAGGAAGATCCAGCCTTACACTGCAGACAAGAACTTATGGATCCATTTCTTCCAGGAGAGTCTTTCAGGGACTCATCTCGAATGGTTCTATCAGCTGGATGGAACCAACATTCGTAACTGGAAGGACTTGGCTACTGCTTTTTTACAAGCAGTATCAGTATAATTCCGACCTCGCTCCTACGCGTACCCAACTCCAGGGTATGTCACTAGGAACGGGTGAAGGTTTTAAGGAGTACGCGCAGAAATGGAGAGACCTGGCTGGCAGGGTACAGCCACCGTTGACTGATCGTGAACTCGTGGACATGTTCTTGGGGACCCTGTCTGGTCCATTTTTCAACCACCTAATTGGCAATTCCTCTGCTGGGTTTACAGACCTGATCCTGACTGGTGAGAGGATCGAAGCTGGTATCAAATCGGGGAAGATACAGAAAGGTGCCTCCTTGAGCTCTGAAAAGAAGCCCTTCAAGAAGGAAGCCAGTGCTGTGTATGGTCCCAGGAGGAAGAATAAACCAGAACACCGCCAAGCTGTCAACGCGGTGGTAATTTCAAAGCCTGCTGCTGCTCCTCAGCAATACAACCAGCCAAGAGTTGAGAGGCCCAAAAGACAGTACACTCGGCTTAGTATGACCCTCTCTCAGATATTTCCGCAGCTGCTGTCAACCAGCCTGGTAACTGTCAAGGAAGCTCCGAAGGTGGTAAACACAGCATCTCCGAAGTACAACCCCAATGCCCGCTGCGCTTATCACTCTGATAGCCCAGGGCATTCTACTGATGATTGTTGGGCCCTAAGGAATAAGTTTCAGGACCTTATTGATGCTAAGGAAATACAGTTCGAGGCACCCAAAAGGCCCAATGTTGTGACTGCTCCCATGCCCCAGCATGGAGTGAATGCTGTGGAAGAGGATCTGTATGTAGCTTCTGTGGATGATTTTGCTACTCCGTTGTTGACCGTCAAGAGGAACCTGTTGCTAGCCGGTTTATTTCCGGGATATAGTAAAGGTTCCCATCTATGTGCTGTTTCACCTGCTGGTTGTCCTTTGCTGAAGTCAGGCGTCCAAAACCTGATGGATAGCAAAGAGATCTTGTTCAAGAAGATTGCTATTCCTGCTGTCCGTACCGAAGAAGTGTCCATTGTCACCATTTTCAACAATCCTACCAAGGCTCCCCCGAGGAAGCCTGCCAAAATTATGCCTGTTCACAAGATTGCTCCTATAACCATCACTGTTCCGGGGCCCATCCCCTATAAGTCTGACAGAGCTGTCCCGTGGCACTATGGGGCAGATGTTTATGTTCTGGGAGTGAAACAAGAGTTCGATACTAGTACCGGTGTCACCAACATCACTGGGCCTGCTAAAGTCACTCGTAGCGGAAGACTGTTCTCACCAGACATTGCACCTCCAGCAATTCAGAGACCTCTTATCATCACACCTGCCAGTGTGCCTGTTTCCCCTCCTGATCAAGTTTCTACCCCTGCTGCCGAGTCATCTGACGCTCGGGGCAAGGGGATTGCTACTAATGTGCCTGCCCGGACGGAGGCACCGAAGACCACTGTTGAGGCTTCCAAGCAAGAGATGGAAGAGATCCTCAAAAATTATCAAGAAGAGTGATTTCAACGTCGTTGAACAGCTGGGGCACACCCCCTCTAAAATCTCTATGCTATCACTGTTGCTGTGTTCAGAGGCCCATGCCAAGGCCTGATTGATTTCCTGAAGACGGTTCACGTGCCCCAAGAAACATCTGCTGATCAATTCACCGACTGTGTGGCCAACTTAACTGCTGATAATGGTCTGGGCTTCTCTGATGCTGATCTGACGGCCAAGGGGAAGAACCATAATGATGCCCTGCATGTCTCCATTGAATGCAGAGGCACTACTCTTGCCCATGTGCTGGTTGACACTGGTTCTTCATTAAACGTACTACCCAAGAAAGCTCTAGACAGGTTAGACTGTGAGGGTTTAGAGCTCAAACCAAGTAACATTGTTGTTCGGGCCTTTGACGGGTCCAAAAGGATGGTACATGGTGAGGTTGACATCCCAATCAGGGTTGGTTCACAAGTCTTTGATTCAAAATTCTATGTGATGGATATCCGACCGTCCTACTCTTGTTTGCTGGGTCGTCCATGGATCCACAAGGCTGGAGCTGTGACCTCAACATTACATCAGAAGCTTAAGTACCCGGTCAGGGGGAAGATCGTAACAGTGCTAGGGGAAGAGGAATACATGGTCAGCCACCTCAACTCGTTCCGATACGTAGAAATGGATGGGGAGTTCATTGAGACCCGCTTTCAACACTTTGAAGAGGTGCCTCACACATTGGCAGCAGCAGAGACAGTAACTGCAGAAGACTCTCCTTTGAAGATGGCTTCCTTGAAGGATGCCCGGGCTGTGATTGAGAAGGGTGAGTGCGCAAACTGGGGCCGACTTCCTGATTTCACTCCAAAGACTGACAAATTTGGCTTGGGTTTCACTGCAGAAGCTCAGAGGGCTGTTCGCAAAGAAAGAATTGGAAGACCTCCTGTATTCATCACCAACCCGGGAGTGAATGCTATTGAAGATGAAGTGGAGGAATCCGAATTTGACAGCTGGATCTACCCGACGACCAATGGTGGACCAAGCAACTGGAATGCAAAAGACTTTACACCTATTACTTTTGTCACTCAGTAATGAACTTCTTTGTTTTGAATTTGTAACAAACAATAATTTGAAACTTTATGGCCCGATGTCTTACCCGGGGCACCGTGGTTTCATTTGTGAGGGCTTGTTATTTGTCACTTTCATATATCATGAATAAAAGCATTGGACGTTTTTCACATTTCAAATCTTGCGCTCCTTTTCTTTCTTTACTATATATATTGCAATAGAACTATATTTACACACACTCACTTATACAGGTTCCAATCCACTCTGGATCTCACTGGTAATGACTCTGCTACTGCCAGTTATGACTTCGAAAATCTGATCAACTTAGCCGAAGACGAAGGTGAAGATGATTACGAAGTTCCTGGTGAGCTTGCAAGACTGCTACTCCAGGAAGAGAGGGCCATTCAGCCACATGAAGAGCCAGTGGAAACAGTAAATCTGGGTACTGAGACAGACAGAAAGGAAGTCAAGATTGGTGCCAATCTAGAGCTCAGTGTGAAACAACAATTGATTCAGATGCTGCGGGACTATGTGGAAATCTTTGATGGTCTTACGAAGACATGCCTAGGTTGGATACTGACATTGTGGTTCATCACCTGCCTACCAAGGAAGACTTCCCTCCGGTAAAACAGAAGGTCCGCCGCATGCGTCCAGAGATGTCCGAGAAAATCAAACCTGAAGTTATGAAACAATTTGATGCCGGTTTTCTTGCAGTAACTTCTTACCCTCAGTGGGTTGCCAACGTGGTTCCAGTACCGAAGAAAGATGGTAAGGTCCGAATGTATGTTGACTATAGGGATTTGAACAGGGCCAGCCCTAAGGATGATTTCCCTCTGCCTCATATCGACGTTCTGGTTGACAATACGGCTCAGCATAAGGTATTATCCTTCATGGACGGTTTCTCCGGATATAATCAGATCAAGATGGCTCCTGAATACATGGAGAAGACCACTTTTGTTACTCAGTGGGGCACCTTTTGCTACAAGGTCATTCCTTTTGGGTTGAAAAATGCTGGGGCAACCTACCAACGTGCCATGGTTGCTTTATTTCATGACATGATCCATCATGAGATCGAAGTATACGTTGACGATATGATTGCAAGGTCCCAAACTGAGGAGGAACACCTTGACCATCTGCAGAAGCTGTTTGACCGTCTGAAGTTGTACAAGCTGAGGTTGAACCCAAACAAGTGCACCTTTGGGGTGAGATCTGGAAAATTTCTAGGCTTCGTCGTAAGCAACAAAGGTATTCAAGTGGACCCTGCCAAGGTGAAAGCCATACAAGAGATGCCAGCTCCCAAGACAGAGAAAGAGGTCAGAGGCTTCCTAGGACGTCTGAACTACATTGCCCGATTCATCTCACATCTAACTGCTACCTGTTAACCAATCTTCAAGTTACTTAAGAAAGATCAAGTGGTACGTTGGAACGATGAATGTCAGGCCGCTTTCGACAGAATCAAAGAGTATCTCCAAGAGCCACCCATTCTTATGCCACCGGTTGAAGGGAGACCTCTAATTCTATACCTGGCAGTACTGGACAACTCGATGGGGTGTGTGCTGGGGCAGCATGACGAGTCTGGCCGAAAAGAGCACGCCATTTATTACCTTAGCAAAAAGTTTACCGACTGTGAGACCCGATACTCACTGCTCGAGAAAACTTGCTGCGCTTTGGTATGGGCTGCTCGCCGGCTGAGACAATATATGTTGACTCACACTACTCTGTTGATTTCAAAAATGGATCCAATAAAGTACATATTCGAAAAGCTTGCTCTGTCCGGAAGAATAGCAAGATGGCAGATGATCTTGACTGAATACGACATCCAGTACACGAATCAGAAAGCAATCAAGGGAAGTGTATTGGCAGACCATTTGGCACACCAAGCAGTGGACGACTACCAATCTATGAACTTTGAATTTCCAGACGAAGATATCATGGTAGTGACTGATTGTGAAGTACCTGGACCGGATGAAGGACCTGAGGAAGGATCCCGATGGTCTATGCACTTTGACGGAGCCTCAAACGCTTTGGGTAACGGCATTGGCGCTGTAATCATATCCCCTAAAGGCACTCATACTCCACTCACTGCCCGACTATGTTTCAACTGCACCAACAACATGGCGGAGTATGAAGCATGTATCATGGGTCTTCAAGCTGCAATTGACTTAAGGATCAAGTTCTTGAGTGTCTTCGGAGATTCCGCTCTCGTGATCAATCAGATCAAAGGCGAGTGGGATACGAAACACCCAAATCTTATTACTTACAAAGAGTATGTTTTGACGTTGATTCCCCACTTCGAGGAGATAACTTTTGAACACTTCCCAAGAGAGGAGAATCATTTGGCAGACACATTAGCTACGATGTCTTCCATGTTCAAAGTTAAATGGGACAACGAGGCTCCCCGGATCATTATCTGGAAGTTGGACGAACCTGCACATTGCTGCAATCTTGAGACTGAAGAGGTAACTGAAAAACCTTGGTATCATGAAGTGAAGAGGTACTTGGAAGCTCAAGAATACCCCGAGGGTGCATCCATCAATGACAAAAAGTTTCTGAGAAGATTCGCTGCAAAATTCTTCCTCAGCAATGGCATTCTCTACAAGCGAAACCATGATTCAACCTTACTGCGTTGCGTGGATAAGGCTGAAGCAGAAAAGATCATGGCAGAACTATATGAAGGTACCTTCGGAACACACTCCAGTGGACATACCATGGCAAAGAAAATCCTTCGGGCAGGATATTTCTGGTCCACAATGGAAGCCGACTGTTACCAACACTCTTGGACATGTCATAAATTCCAGATCTATGCTGATAAAGTGCATGTTCCTCCAGTTCCTCTGAACATCTTGATAGCACCTTGGCCTTTTGCAATGTGGGGCATTGATATGATCGGCGAGGTCAGACCTACGGCATCCAACGGGCATCATTTCATCCTGGTAGCGATTGATTATTTCACAAAGTGGGTTGAAGCAGCTTCTTATGCTACGGTAACCAAGAACGTCGTAGCACGGTTCATTCGGCATAACCTGATCTGTCGATACGGTGTACCTGAGAGGATCATTACGGACAATGGTACCAATCTTAACAACAAGATGATCACTGAACTCTGCGAGCAATTCAAGATACAGCACCACAACTCTTCACCTTACCGGCCGAAGATGAACGGGGCTGTAGAAGCAGCGAATAAGAACATCAAGAAGATTGTGCAGAAGATGACAGTGACCTACAAAGATTGGCACGAAATGTTACCGTTTGCTCTTCATGGGTACCGTACCTCAGCACGGACGTCAACAGGGGAAACTCCCTTTTCTTTGGTCTACGGCATGGAGGCAGTCTTGCCTATCGAAGTCCAAATACCCTCTCTCCGGATAATGAAGGATGCAGGTTTGAACGAAGATGACTGGATCCAGACTCGGCTTGATCAATTAAACCTAATTGACGAAAAGAGACTCACTGCTATTTGTCATGGTCAGACGTACCAAAAACGGATGATCATGGCATTTAACAAGAAAGTCAGACGACAAGAGTATCAAGTCGGAGACCTGGTAATCAAGCGCATCATTCTTCCTCAAAGTGATCCCAGGGGAAAATGGACCCCTACGTACGAAGGGCCATTTGTGGTTAAACATATCTTCTCAGGAGGAGCTATGATTCTAACCACCATGGATGGCGACGACCTTCCTCACCCTGCCAATGCAGACATAGTAAAAAGATACTACGCATGAATAAAAGACCCGCTAGGTTGACATGCCTAGGCAAAAATAAGGGCTTCCCGGCGAACCAAAAGGGTTCGGGAAAAAATAAGGGATGAAATAAAAAAAATCTGCACACCCGGTAAGTCAAAAACCTGAAAAGGCGGCTTGGGCAAAAATGGGTATCCCGGTGGACTGAAAACCCGAAAGGGCGGTCCAGGCAAAAGTTAGGGATAAAGCGTAATACTATGTCTCATTGGATCACCTTGCATCCAGAATTCGGTATCAACTATCAGGCTCATACGACATCGATCAGTCAGCTTCATCTTCAACTAAGCAGCCAAGTGATGAGACGCTTGAAGACATAAAGGCGATAGCCGAGTTGAAACCCAGTGGGATTATTTTTCACATAGCTGTTTTGTTTTCCTTTGTACAAATTGTATAAACTCTATTCTGTTCGGCAGCGTTCTCTTACTAGGACGTCAGCCTCTTGTACATAAACGCCTATTTACAGGCAAATTCAAAAATCAATACAAATTCACTTTCCAGACAAATTGTCAACTGTTTTTCTTTTTCTGTTTTGTTTTGCAAAGAACGTCCAATGTTCATTTTTGATATATGCATTTGACACTAATTGCTAATCATAAATATTTGCATACAAAACAAAGGACTAGTTACAGGTGACATTAGAAACAGGGGGCAATACTGAGTTGTCTAAGCGGTCTAGTTGCTTCGTCCACCAAGGTACCAAGGTAAGTTCGACTGAAGAACGCAACCAGGATACCTCCACTCCCCGCAGAGTAAGACATGGTTCAACAGTACTCTCCCTCGAGCAGAGCTGGTCTCCCATCAGCCCTGAAAAGGCACAATATCTCTAGCAAGTCAGTCAACGCTCTCCCCAAGAAGAGTTAGTTTACTGTCAGCCTTAAGGAAGTTGGGTATCTCCAGAAGATCTCAATATTCCCCAGCGGAGTATGCAAATACTCCTAAACAAGCATCCCCGGCAGTCTTGACCTAAGATTGTTCCCCGGTGGAATCCAAACACCCTTGTGGAGCCATCCCCAGTACAGTCTCAAAAAGTCTCCCCAGGAGAGTTGAATCAATCTCCCCAGTAGGAAGCTTATCCCCAGTAGATTCTGGAAGCTTATCATCTGCAGAGTATGAACGCGTCTCCCCGGCTCTATTCAAAGGTTATTCTTCACCAGAGCTTATAACTGGGTTATCCTCAGCTAATTACCACGGAAAGATCGTCCTCGGCGAAGTTCTTCCTATCCCCCAGCGGAGTTCATCAAATCTTCCATCATAACATATCAACGGAGTCCCCAGCGGAGTTATCATCAAACCTCTGCGAAGCATCTCTTCCCACAGAGTATTCCCCGCAGAGTAATCTCTCCAACAAGTTTATTCCCCAACAGAGTCATCTTCTCCTACCGGTATTCTTGCAATCACCCCTAGCGGAAACTAAGAACTCTACTCTTCAACATCAGCCCGGGATTTAACTTCCCGGCATTCGTCAAGGATTTATTTTCCTAGACGAAAACACATTCATAAACATCACATCTTCATTCATTATAGCATGCATACGCATCATACAACACAAATCTCATATATTTTTGAGAACATCATGACATCATGCATTTCATACATCATGACATTGCATACAACTGATGTTTTGCCTTTTCAGGAAAAAGGTCAACCCAAAGATAATTACTATCAACTATCGCAATTCCAGATTCGATTCCTGTATCTAGCCAGGGCATATCTGTGAGCGATTAATTGTAGATTCGACGTCTGTATCCAGCCAGGGCATATCTGCATGACAAATTCCAGATTCGATTCCTGTATCTAGCCAGGGCATATCTGTGAGCGATTAATTGTAGATTCGACGCCTGTATCCATCCAGGGCATATCTGCATGACAAATTCCAGATTCGATTCCTGTATCCATCCAGGGCACGTCTGAAGAGTTTGAAGATTCAATTCCTGTATCTAGCCAGGGCATATCTGTTGACGAATAATTCCAGATTCGATTCCTGTATCCAGCCAAAGCACGTCTGAAGAGTTTGAAGATTCGATTCCTGTATCCAGCCAGGGCACGTCTGAAGAGTTTGAAGATTCGATTCCTGTATCCAGCCAGGGCATATCTGTTGACGACTAATTCTAGATTCGATTCATGTACCCAGCCAGGGCACGTCTGAAGATTTTGAAGATTCGATTCCTGTATCCAGCCAGGGCATATCTGTTGACGACTAATTCCAAATTCGATTCCTATATCCAGCCAGGGCACGTCTGAAGAGTTTGAAGATTCGATTCCTGTATCCAGCCAGGGCATATCTGTTGACGACTAATTCCAGATTCGATTCCTGTATCCAGCCAGGGCCCGTCTGAAGAGTTTGAAGATTCGATTCCTGTATCCAGCCAGGGCATATCTGTTGACGACTAATTCCAGATTCGATTCCTGTATCCAGCCAGGACACGTATGAAGAGTTTGAAGATTCGATTCCTGTATCCATCCAGGGCATATCTGTTGACGACTAATTCCAGATTCGATTCCTGTATCCAGCCAGGGCACGTCTGAAGAGTTTGAAGATTCGATTCCTGTATCCAGCCAGGGTATATCTGTTGACGACTAATTCCAGATTCGATTCCTGTATCCAACCAGGGCACGTCTGAAGAGTTTGAAGATTCGATTCCTGTATCAAGCCAGGGCATATCTGTTGACGACTAATTCCAGATTCGATTCCTGTATCCAGCCAGGGCATATCTGTAGATGACTAATTCCAGATTCGATTCCTGTATCTAGCCAGGGCACGTCTGAAGAATTTGAAGATTCGATTCCTGTATCCAGCCAGGGCATATCTGTTGACGACTAATTCCAGATTCGATTCCTGTATCCAGCCAGGGCACGTCTGAAGAGTTTGAAGATTCGATTCCTGTATCCAGCCAGGGCATATCTGTTGACGACTAATTCCAGATTCGATTCCTGTATCCAGCCAGGGCATGTCTGAAGAGTTTGAAGATTCGATTCCTGTATCTAGCCAGGGCATATCTGTTGACGACTAATTCCAGATTCGATTCCTGTATCCAGCCAGGGCACGTCTGAAGAGTTTGAAGATTCGATTCCTGTATCCAGCCAGGGCATATCTGTTGACGACTAATTCCAGATTTGATTCTTGTATCCAGCCAGGGCACGTCTGAAGAGTTTGAAGATTCGATTCCTGTATCCAGCCAGGGCATATCTGTTGACGACTAATTCCAGATTCGATCCCTGTATCCAGCCAGGGCACGTCTGAAGAGTTTGTAGATTCGATTCCTGTATCCAGCCAGGGCATATCTACATAAAGAGTTTGAAGATCAACCCCTGTAACAGGCCATGTAATTATCTTTCTTTCTCAGGTACACAAGTTCTCGCTAAGGAATCTCTTACGCGATCGACACCTAGATGGCATCTATAAGCCCATCTCCACAACTATCCATCACAGTTCCAAATGGCATCTATAAGCCAATTCCCGACAAGGTTCTGTCACATCTCCAGATGGCATCTATAAGCCCATCCTCCTATCCACCATCTCTCCAAATAGCATCTGTAAGCCCATTCCCGCTGTCACACTGCTGATACTCTACTATGTGAGTGAAAATTTCTGGGCACTCTAGTGTTCAATCATCTTCCACCCTCGGATCACGAAAGGCACACAAGCCAATCTACATCCTCAGGTCTAAGAAGATTGAACAGGGGCAACTGTTGTACCCCAAAATTTGCCCTCCCATATTCTTCAAAGTTTTGACAAGCATCATCTCAATTTGCTCAAGTCTACTCAAGGGTTGCACAGTTCAAACACCCTCCTAAGCCAGTCAAATTAGGGTTTTTGTTCCTTCAAGGAAGTTGAGGTTTTCAAGGGCTCAATCAAGTCCCATATGCTCATATACATTGTCAAGCACCTACATGTCAAGTTTCAAGGCTCACAAGGTCAAGTTGCACAGTCAAAAACCCTAATTGCTCCACAGTCTACTGTAGGGGCAAAATGGTCATTTGGCAGTCAAAAGTCAAAATTTTTGGTCAACATCTCATTTTGAAGCCACAATCATCATTTGGTCAAATCTTGACCATGATTTCACAAGAATGGCTCAAAAATCATCAAGATGCAAAAGTTTCTATTTTTGGACAGCTGAAAAGTCAACTGTAACTTGACCAAGGCATAACTTTTTCATGGTTCATCAGAAAAATCCCATCCAATGCTCATCTTGAAGGGGAAGACATTTCCTACAACTCATCTTCACATTCCAAGTCCAAGAAATGCTCTCACAAAAAGTTATCAATTCCAACATTATAGGTCATTTTCAAAAGTCAACAAAAAGACACTTTAAGTCAAAGACCATAACTTGATATTGGTAAATCAAAATGACATGGGACCAAAGGCATTGGTTAGAGGACTTCAAGACCTTTCCAAAATGTCCAAGAACATGTTCATATGATCAAAATTGAGCAAGATATGCATTGGAGAAGTTGGGAAATATTTGTGAAATGGCAAAAGTCAACTATCCTTGAAACTTCAATTTTTGACAAAAGGGCCCACTTTTTTCCACTTGATTCAGCCTTGTCATGCCACCCACGTGTCCAATGATTAATTTCAAGATTAAAAATTAATTTTTCTATTTTTATTTAATTTTATTGATTTAATTCATTTTAAATCCATAAAATTCAAATAAAAATCAAAAAAATTAATTAAGTGATATCTTGTGGTTTGAATGACCTTGATGCATCATAATACACATACCAAATTCCTGTAAAGTCCATTTCAAGCATGAAATTCAAATTTGAACAAACATGGCAAGTTCCTTTAATGGTGGTTATGGAGAAATCTCAAAACATAATTGCATTGGTTTAAGGCTCCTAATGTCACTTGATTGCATTCATACACATATATGCAAGCGTCTCCAACAGAAAGCAGGACCTAGAAACCTCTGAAACGGCGTAACCAAATTCAAAAATTTGAAAGAAAAGTTGCAAACTAAAATCCATATTCCAGCACAATTCAAGCACTTTTCTTGCTTCTAACACGTTTCCAGCATTGCCAGGAACCTATTGCAACCAAGAACGCGCTCTAACACTCAAGGAAACTGCCAAACAGAATCACAGTTTGAACAAACTTTTCCATAATCGAAATTCATTTTTTATGCATCATTAACACATTTTGATTATTGTTTTGGATTGCTAACATCTTTATGAAGCTTTTGATATAGTTTAATTTGATTATGGTACCCTAAAACGAAAGTTGCCATTGGAGAATCTTAGGGTTTCAGAGCTTTTGATTTCGGGCTTTTCATATACTGCAAAATCAAGCCTCCAAACACACATGGTTGAAACCGCCCGAGTGAGACGAAGACATTGGATACCTCGCGCCATTTTTATATACACTGAGCGCCTAATCGCTATTTTTTACAGTTTTGCTTTGTGGGGGTTAAAAACCCCCGCTATCTTGTTTTTGTTTTGCAGATAAATGAAGACGATGATGAGGTGTCCATGTATGGCTGGCTGATTCAAATAGGCGCGCGCTTTTTCTTTGGTCCAGCATATAATGTGTTCATTTTATATAATATTTAGTTCTCATTATGCTTACAAACACGCATGAGTGGTCTAGTGGTACATGTGTTGGTTGTGAATCACTGGGGCCTGGGTTCGATTCCCAGGTCCCCTCAAAATCCCATATTATTTTTTCTTACGTACTTGTGTGCAGGCTTCAAAGAAGGCTTATCATGCACCTCACAAATCCAAAGCGCCAGGTGGCTACAGGCATGCATCCAAAGGCCAGGAAGTGATCCTCACCATGCACTCAGTCAACCAACAAACACTTGATCCAAGGAGTCAACGTGGCTGGATGAGTAATGGGCCTCAGATTCCAATTTTCACCTCCATATTGGGCCCAGACCCCCTCCCTTGGTTTATTCTTTTTCTTTTCCTTTTTATATTTTCTAATTTAGTTATTAACCTTTTTTTAATTATTATTATTACCACCAAAATTAATTATTTGACCCTTTCACAATAAAAAAAAAAGAACTAATATTATTATTATTATTATTAATTTCATTTTATTTTTGTAAATAAATACTAATAAATTGAATTAGTTTTAATTAGGCAACCTTAACCTTTTTTTCTTAATAACTAAAATAAATTTAGAATTAGGTTTTTATTAACTTTTAATTTTATTTCCTTTTATTTTATTTCATTAAAAACATAAAAATACAAAAACATTTTTCTTTTAATAAATTAATTAATTAGTTATTAATTTTAATTTCATTTAATCACACAAAAGGACAAAAAATTCATTTCTTTTCTTAAAAGGGTCAAAACCCTAAGGACGTCCCGATTCAATTCTTTCGCGCGCAGTTTATTTTAATTTAATACTTTATATTTTTGTATCTGCTCAGGAAGTGTAATAATTAGAACTTTATCGATTTCTTTTAAATTCTCGCACTTTATTTTTTCAAAACGTGTTTTTTGTTTTTTGGCGATGTATAGACCCGCGCCTTGTAATAGTTAGATTTACATTTCTGCAATTTACTTTCCGCACTCCTAACTATTAAAAAATGTATGAAAGAATGTATGAAAAATAAAATCAATCCGTAGCTCACAAATAACATGTACAAGACAAACATTAAACTGAAAAATAACACACATGCACATGCCACTCCTAGGGTACGCCTCACTGGTTGCCTCGAACGTGGTCATCAAGTATAGGGTGTCTTAGAGGTCGCCCTTTGTCTAAAGATCCAGTTGCCTCGAAATGGTTGCCTCGGATAAAAGGATCTAGGACATTAGGGTTACTTCTAAGGTGTCCTACCATTGCTTCGGTGACCACACATGTCCCTTAATCGAATTGACTCGAACACCTCCAACGATGGTGCTACCTACCTCTCAATGGTGGGATAGCACTATCTTAAGGAATCTTACACAGCTTAATTCCTTAGGGTAGGTAGACTTCTCTTAAGTACTTGCTCTTTTCAAAACAAACAAAAACAACTTTTCGCACCCCACACTTTCAAAAAGTTTTCAAATAAAACACTTCATACACTCTTGAGGACTGATACAAGAGTTACTTAGAAGTTTTCCAAACGAACTTTTTCAAAACCCACACACACTTGAAAAGCAAACAAATTTTGAAAACATAAGAGCAAGTACCTAAGAGCCCGTGGATAACCACAGATAGAAAGGGTGCTAACACCTTCCCTTTCTATAAATCTACCTCCCGAACCGAGAAACATTCTCGAATAAGGAATTTTGCTGTGCTTTTGTCCTTTCCATGTTGGAGAACATAAAAGATGGTGGCGACTCTTGCTTACCGCGACATTTCGCGAAACCAGCTAAAAAACAGCAGTTCTATTTCCACCGATCATAATTATCATATGCCATGTTTTAATGAATCATTGGACGTCTTCATCTATAAACTGTTGTGTTCATTTTCTTTCCTTTTGCATTTTGTTTTGTTTAAGGATGGTTATCCCTTACACACACCCACACTCACAAATGCAGGTACCCATCCACTCCGGATTCCATGGGTGACTATTCTGCTTTAGCCTTCGGTAACTCTGAAGATTTGGTCAATCATGCTGAGTAAGAAGTTGACGAAGACTGTGAAGTGCCGGGAGAGTTAGCCAGCCTTTTGCCACAATAAGAGAGGGCTATTCTGCCTCATGAAGAGTTGCTAGAAACCATCAACTTGGGAACATAGGAAGACAAAAAAGAGGTAAAAAGTGGGTGCCAACCTGGAACCAAGTGTCAAAGAGCGCTTAGTGCAGTTGTTGAACGAGTATGTTGAGATCTTTGCCTGGTCCTATGAAGACATGCCAGGGTTAGACACATATATCGTGGTTCATCGTCTCCCTACAAGAGAAGACTGTCCACCGATCAAGCAAAAGGTCCGCCGAATGAGGCCCGACATGTTTGAGAAGATCAAAGCTGAAGTAATGAAGCAATTCAATGCTGGCTTTCTGGCTGTTACTTCCTATCCACAATGGGTTGCTAACATTGTGCCCGTGCCTAAGAAGGACGGAAAAGTCAGAATGTGTATGGACTATTGGGATTTAAACTGGGCTAGCCCTAAAGACGATTTTACACTACCACATATCGACATCTTGGTTGACAACACAACTCAACACAAAGTATTTTCCTTCATGGATGGATTCTCGGGATACAACCAGATCAAAATGGCCCCCAAGGACATGGAGAAAACTACTTTTGTCACGCAATGGGGTACCTTCTGCTACAAAGTGATGCCATTCGGACTGAAGAATGCAGGGGCAACCTATCAACGCACCATGGTAGCTTTGTTTCATGATATGATACATCATGAGATCGAAGTTTACATAGACGACATGATAGCTCGATCACAGACAGAAGAAGAACACCTTGATCATTTGCAAAAGCTGTTTGCCAGGTTGAAGGAGTATAAACTCAGACTGAACCCAAGCAAGTGCACTTTTGGAGTTAGGTCTGGTAAACTTTTGGGATTTATTATCAGCAACAAAGGCATTGAGGTTGATCCAGCTAAAGTAAAGGCTATACAAGAAATGCCTGCCCCCCACAATGAAAAGGAGGTTAGAGGTTTCTTGGGAAGCTTAAACTATATCGCGAGATTTATCTCTCACCTGACATCTACCTGTGAGCCAATTTTCAAACTGTTGAAGAAAGATCAGGTAGTTGAATGGAACAATGATTTTCAAGTTGCTTTTGATAAGATCAAGGAGTATTTACTAGAACCTCCTATTTTGATGCCACCCATCGAAGGAAGGCCGTTAATCATGTATCTGACTGTGTTGGATAATTCAATGAGGTGCGTACTGGGCCAACATGACGAGTCTGGACGAAAAGAGTGTGCCATTTATTACCTTAGCAAAAAGTTTACCGATTGTGAGACTCGCTACTCACTGCTCGAGAAAACTTGCTGCGCTTTAGTATGGGCTGCTCGCCAGCTAAGGCAGTATATGTTGACTCATACCACTCTGCTGATTTCCAAGATGGATCCGATCAAGTATATCTTCGAGAAGCCCGCCTTATCTGGAAGAATCGCTAGATGGCAGATGATCCTGACTGAGTATGATATCCAATATACTACCCAAAAAGCTATAAAGGGGAGTGTACTAGCTGACCATCTAGCTCATCAAGCCGTCGAAGATTACCAATCTATGAGATTCGACTTCCCTGACGAGGACACATGACATTGGACAACATTGAAGGTAACGAACCGTATGACGGACCTGAAAAAGGATCCCGATGGACCCTGTACTTTGATGGTGCTTCAAATGCACTTGGCAATGGTATCGGTGCGGTACTCATTTCTCCGGAAGGTTGCCATACACCCTTCACTGCCCGACTTTGCTTCAGCTGTACCAACAACATGGCTGAATATGAAGCTTGCATCTTTGGTCTCAAGGCTGCTATAGACTTGGGAATCAAATCTTTGGTCGTATTTGGGGACTCGGCTTTGGTTATCAGTCAAGTCAAAGGAGAGTGGGACACCAAACATCCTAATCTTATCCCATACAAAGAACATGTCTTGACATTGTTGCCTTATTTCGAGCAGATTACCTTCGAGCATTTCCCGCGAGAAGAAAATCAGTTAGCCGATGCTCTGGCTACAATGTCTTCCATGTTTAAACTCAACTGGGATAACGAGGCTCCCCAAATTACCATCGAGCGAATGGACGAACCTGCGCACTGTCACAAGATTAACACCGAAGAAGTAATGGAACAACCCTGGTTTCATGAAATCAAAAGGTATCTCTAGACTCAAGAATATCCTGAAGGAGCTTCCGTCAATGACAAAAAGTTCTTAAGGAGATTTGCTACCAAGTTCTTCCTAAGCAATGGCATCCTTTATAAGCGCAGCCATGATTGTGTTCTACTTCGTTGTGTGGACAAGGTTGAAGCAGAGATGATCATGACCGAAATACATAGTGGCACATTTGGCACCCACTTGAGCGGACATACGATGGCTAAGAAGATTCTAAGGGCAGGCTACTACTGGTCTACCATGGAAGCTGATTGTCATCAACATTCCCGCACTTGCCACAAATGCCAAGTCTATACCGACAAGGTACATATTCCTCCTGTTCCTCTCAACGTTCTGACAGCTCCTTGGCCATTCGCAATGTGAGGCATTGACATGATTGGAGAGATCAAGAATACGACATCCAATGGACATCGCTTCATCCTGGTGGCTATTGATTACTTCACCAAATGGGTTGAAGCAGCTTCCTTTGCCTCCGTTACGAAGAATGTGGTTGCCCGCTTCATCAAGCAGAACCTCATATGCCGGTATGGTATCCCCGACAGGATTATCACAAACAACGGTACAAATTTGAACAACACTATAATCACCGCTCTATGCGAATAGTTCAAGATTTATCATCACAATTTATCTCCCTACCGACCGAAGATGAACGGTGCTGTTGAAGCCGCGAACAAAAATATCTAGAAGATCATTCAAAAGATGACAGTCACCTACAAGGACTGACATGAGATGTTACTATTTGCTCTGCATGGATATCGTACCACGACACGTACTTCAACAGGGGCAACCCCATTTTCTTTGGTATATGGCATGGAAGCTGTTCTACCCATGGAAGTTCAGATTCCTTCCTTAAGGATTATGAAAGATGTCAGTTTAAGTGAAGACGATTGGATTCAGACCCGGCTTGATCAACTTAACTTGATCGACGAGAAACGACTTACTGCTATTTGTCATGGTCAGACGTACCAAAAACGAATGATCAAGGCTTTTAACAAGAAAGTCAGACGTCAGGTATATCAAGTCGGAGATCTTGTAATAAAGCGGATCATCTTGCCGCAAAGTGATCCCAGGGGCAAGTGGACTCCTACTTATGAAGGACCATTTATGATCAAGAGCATCTTTTTTGGTGGGGCAATGATTCTGACCACTATGGACGGTGATGACTTGCCGCACCCTGCGAACGCAGACATAGTCAAAAGATACTACGCATAAAACGACCCAACAAGTTGAAAACCCGAAAGGGCGACTTGGGAAAAATGGGCATCCCAGTGAATCGAAAACCCGAAAGGGCGGTTCAGGAAAAAAATTAGGGATAAGCAAAAAATCTGTACACCCGGCAAGTTGAAAACCCGAAAGGGCGACTTGGGCAAAAAAGGGTTTCCCGGTAGATCGAAAACCCGAAAGGGCGGTCCAGGCAAAAGTTAGGGAATTAAAGCGTATGACTATGTCTCGTCGGATCACTTTAAGGACAATCTCTTCACCAACAACCTCCAAGCTACTGATAAATCCAATCATCGGCAGACGAAGCAGCAAATGGACAAGATACTCAGAGTTGTGAAGGCTGTAGCAGAATGGGAAACCCATGGAATTGTTACACATAGCCATCTTTCTTTTTGTATAAATTTTTTCAATTTTTTACGACAACATTCTCTTACTAGAATGTCTGTCTCCTTTGTACAAAGATACTTACAAAAGTTAATACAAAAATAGTTCAAAACGCAGAAATTTGCTTGCTTTTCTTTCTTTTTACACTTATGTTTTATCTTGAAAACGTCCAAAGTTATGTTAAATAGGCATATGCATTTGAATATAATCACTGCTTACAAATAAAACGAATTTGAGAAAGGATAATTATTGGTAGGTTGAAGGTGTAAGAAGATATCTTTGTGCTATTCCGGAAGAAATCCCCTACAATACATCATTCAGATCCTCAACAAAGCTAAAAATTTGGAGTATATTTCCCCAGCGGAGTTTAATTTCAAGACCCCCAGCGGAGCCCGAAAACTCTGAAATACATATCTCCAGTGGAGCCAGAATATTCTAAACCTTCTTCCCCAGAGGAGTTAAATTTCCAACTATCAACCCCCGGTGGGAACTGTTCAACTTCCCCCAATTTCCCCAGCAGGCTATCTTAAAAGTCTAAAAACCAAGCAGATAACAGTTAACTTCCTGGCTTATCCCCAACTAGGATGATTCCCCAGTAGATTGGCGTACAACCCAAGCTCCTGATTTCACCGGCCGAGTAAACATTCTCCCCACAGAGTTATCTCCCAACAGATCGAAGATTCTCAGTCTCATTTCTCCAAGCAGAAGCCTCCCAGGTTTTAACTCCCCAGTAGAGATTTTTGGAGTTTTCCTTATTTCCCAGGAAAGTCATAAAAGATTCTCATTCCCCGCAGAAACAATCAGAGACTTTTAATCCCCAAGCAGTCAGCAAGGATTTCTCATCTTCAACAATCAAAGATTTTTTTTGAATCCTCAACATTGGTCAAGGATTTACTTTCCCCGGCAGCAGTCAAAGATTTCATTATCTCCAGTTATCAAGGATTTATTTTCCTTAGCAAGATAGCCACTCAGCTTACATGCCCATCCATTACATTCATATATCATAAACATTGATGAAACACAGTTCATTGCATCATACATATCATACAACATAACTTTGTGTTTTAGCTAACATTTTACCCTTTTTAGGATAAGATTAAAAGGCTATCGTTAACAATTTTTCTGATACAATATGGATACACCCCAGACACGGCGGTCATTCTATTACTCGTTCATATTTTTAAGTCAAAATACGGTACGGATAAATCCCAAACACGGCGGTCATTCTACTACTCATTCAGACTTCAGCAATCCGATATAGACTAGATACGCTCCGGACACGACAACCATTCTATCTCTCATTCAGATTCAACTATCAACTACAGGTTCAGATACACTCCAAACACGGATGCCATGATGGCCCTTACACCAGAGGTTTGATTCTCCGTAGTGCAGTCGCCACGGAAGTCATTCTGTCACTTATTCAGATCCCAGTTACGGTCTCAGATACACTCCAGACACGGAAGTCATTCTGCTACTCATACAGATCTCAACTTCAGATACAGTCCAGATACGCTCCAGACACGGTTGCCATTCTGTCACTCATTCGGAACTTATTCCCAGCACACAATTGCTCCATATACAGATGTCTCTCTGTTACCCATTCAGAATACAAATACACTCCAGACACGGCAGTCGTTCTGATATTCATTCAAGAACCAAATACAGTTACAACTCGGATACGCTCTAGACACAGACGCCATTCCCTTGCTCATGCAAACCCAATCTCCAGATACAACTCAAATACGTTCCAAATACGGATACCATTATGATGTTCATTCTACTGATTTTCAACAAACAAGTCTTGGAAGGCATCTTTAAGCCCATCTCCAGCAAGATTCTTCCATCTCCAAATGGCATCTTTAAGCCCATTTCCTCTGCTATATTTTGACGAGTGCAAATTTACGGGCACTCTAGTGTCCAATCCTCTTTTACCTTCGAGTCGCGGAAGGAAAACTTGCCAATCTAACTCTTCAGGTTCAAGAAGATTGAACAAGGGCAACTGTTGTACCCCAAAATTTTCCCTCCCATTTCATCAACATTTCTCATCATAAGACTCTTGGAACTCAAGATCAAGTTAGGGTTTGCTCTGCTCAAGACACCTCCTTACACTGTTGACCTAAATTAGGGTTTGAGTTTGCACAAGGATGTTTTGACCTAAAATGCCCAAAGTGACTTTCATACTTCATGTTGGACTCACAAGTTTGTCCATACCAAGTTTCAAGCCTTGAATCAGATTTTTGCCCAGTCAATTGGACAGTTGACCTAGAAATCAACTATATTGGGGGAAAAGTCAACTGTGGCTAATTGACAGTCAAACCTCATGAATTTTGACCCACATCAATATTATGAACTCATGTGAACCATTTGATCAAGTTTGGATCACAATTCCACAAGAAATTTGATCAGATCACCAAAAGGGTAAAATGGTCATTTCTAGGGTTTTGACTGCACAACGGCAATTTTTGACTGTTTGACCTAGCCAATGGCAAATCAAGCCCAACCATGGACTCAAAGACTCAATGACATCATCTTGACCCATTCAACAAGTTCAAAAGATCTCAAATGCAAAGGATTGACAGATGAATTTTTCAATCAACTGATCAAAATTTAATTGTACACTGAAAAGTCAAACTTTGACTTTTTGGTCAAAATCAAGTGCCAAGAGTCATTTTTCATCAAGACATGTCAACTTATGAAACTTGTTCATCAAGAAACCCAAAATTGCAAATTAGGGTTTAAAATGGAAAAATTTGATAACTTAGAAATTTTCTAAGTTATAAAATTTTCTTATTTTTTCCTAACTTTGCCCCACATTTCCACCAAGATGCAAAGGGATTCAATCAAAACTTACAACATTAAAGTTGTAGTCCATCACAAAGTCTACAACGTTTATTCACAAAGTTTTCTCAAAAGAAGCTTGGATCTCAAGTTATGATTTTTGGAACAAGAGTACCTAAAACTTTTAACTTAGAGAATTTTTGCCCTAGTTTAGGCAGGATTTTGACCCATATTCTTGGACATTTTTCACATAGTTACACTTGGAGTATTAAGTTGCATTTCAAATATGTATTATAGTACATGTTGCAAGCTTTTCAAATTGTCCAATAACTCCTCAAACACCTTTGTGGTTAGGGAGAATCGAATGCTTGAAGTTGGCAAAAACTCACTTTATAACCATGGCCAATACATGTTCATACCAAGTTGCAAATCTGACCAAACTAGCTTAGTACATAATTACAGGCCTCTAAACCAACTTAAACTCAAAAATTGAATGCAAATACATTGGACATTGGCATTGTTTTGATCAAGAGAGCATTGTACAATGAACATTTCCATTTTGAGCATAAAGGTCACACTTCCATTTTCATAAAGGTCACTTTATGTCAAATTGCATTTTCTTGAGCCTTGGACTTTTTTCCTTGCAGAAAACAAGTTCCCTAATCTTAGGCATAGTACACCCACTTGAGCATGCTTGTAACTAGCCTGTACAGGCCATAGCTTGGTCACTTCACATCTTTGCTTTCAAAACAAGTCAAATGGCCAAAAGCTCATAACTCACACATCTAATACATTAAACTCAAGCAAAGTTTTCAAACAAGTTTCTCATATCCTTGTAAGCCAGAAACACGAGTCTTTGACCTCTCTAACCCCCTTGTGCACAAAATCTCCATTTTTGCCCAAAATAGGGCCAGTTCTGCAAATCATAAGCCACAATCAAATCCCCTCGTGCGTTTTGTCCAAAATCACTTTAAACACATTCTAAACAATACACCTAAGCTGTCTAGATCATTCACAAGCTGATGTAACTCCATTTACACACATCACCATTTTTGTTTGGAAGCTTTGCAGGTTGAGTTCTGTAGCACGATTCAGGCCACTTCAAAACAAACTAAGCATTGGGAAAGGTTCAGGGGACATCAAGCAAGCTCAAAAGAACCTCAGGCCCCATTGAAAGTTACTGTATTGGCCAACTCGAACTCAACTGAAACAGGTATTTCATGAATTTCTATCTCTCAATTTAGGAACATTTAGCCTTAGGTTTGTGAATGAAAGATGTTGTATTCATTGCCCTGAAACCATACATGTGCTTAGTTTTCATTTATATTAATCGTGTTAGGAGAATTTCATCCATGAACTTTTTGAAAAAACTAGGTTAGAAATTAGGGCCAGAGAAATTCTCTCTGGTCTTTAAGAGTTAGATTTAATGTTTTATATGGTTGAAATCGTTGTTTGATGCTCTACAAGTTTCATGTTTTGAGTTTTGTCAAAAAAGCACTGAAACAGGAGATACAAGTTTGAACTGGTCATGCGCGCGTTTCTGTTGGACAGAGGAAGAAGATGAAGTAGCTGGGCTGGGCCTAGCTACTTCCTACTTTTGACACTCCCATTTTCAGTTTCACACCCCTGACCCATTTCTTTGTATATTTATTATTTTTGCATTTTAATTTCATTTCTGACTTTATTATTTTATTTCCAAACATAAAAAATGCCTAAAAATATTTTCATAAATTTTTACATTTTTATTTGGTATTTATTTTAATTATTTCCAACATTAAAATGTTTAAATACTTTATATTATTTTGTTTAAACTTAAAAATAATGTAAAAAATACTTTTATTTTCATTTATTATTTTTATTCACATTTGAAAATATCTTCTTGAAATATATACAATTTTGTAAATAATTTATTTTATTTTTTACACACTTAATATATATAATATATATATATATATATATATATATATATATATATATATATATATATATATATATATATATATATATATATATATATATATATATATATATATATATATATATATATATATATATATATATATATATATATATATATATATATATATATATATATATATATATATATATATATATATATATATATATATATATATATATATATATATATATATATATATATATATATATATATATATATATATATATATATATATATATATATATATATATATATATATATATATATATATATATATATATATATATATATATATATATATATATATATATATATATATATATATATATATATATATATATATATATATATATATATACTTTATTTTATTAAAAGCATAGAATAAAAAAAAACACAAAAAAATAATACATTTTTATTTTCTTTACTAAAAAATACCTTTTTTCAATATACTTTTATTTTTGTACATATTGATACATTTTTGTATATAGATAATAAATAATACCATTTCTTTAAGGAATTAGGGTTTATCCTAAAAATAATTAAAATTAACTTTTTATTTTATTTATTTCTTTACATTTCTTTCCATTTAAAGATACTTTACATACATAAAAAACCTTTTTTTGCATAATACATTTTATCTAATATTTTATTTTATTTAAATATTATACATTTAAATATTATGCCTTGCAAATTCAATTTGGTTGTAATAATTTAGGGTTTAATTTCTTGTCAAATACCCCCTATTCAAAATTGTACCCCCTCCCTATATCAAAGTTGTAATAGCTTAGATTTATTTTCTCTCATTCAACGCTTTCAATTATGCCATGACTAAGAGAATTAGGATTTGTATGCAAAATCAAAACCAACAAATAGTTTGATCTAATCAAAGACAAAAAATGCATGAAAAACAAACACAATGCACACTTGCACCCCTAGGGTTACAATCCACTTGTTGCCTTCAAAAATGGGCCATGGTATGCATGTCAAGTACTTTGGCAAAACAAAAAAACAAAACAAAAGATCATAGTCCCTCATGACGCTATCTGAGTTTCCTAAACAAAAATGATCAAGTCCCTCAAGAAAATTTTCAAAAATACTTGACAGAATTGCTATCATGGTCTATACAATGACTCGCGCCTGTCCCGTTTAACATCTTAACACAAGTTTGTTCACCAAATACAATGGTGAAACAACACTGTTAAAAGGGTTAAAAACATAAGAAAGATCTTTGAGTAAAATAGGGTAGATAGCTCTTAGTTACTTGATCAAAGCTTGCAAAAACATCCTTGCTCTTTTCAAAACACACTTCACCACACAAATTCAAAACCCTACTTTCAAACATTGAAAACTTTCAAAAGACAAAAACACCTTTGTATACATTCAAACAAGAATCATTACAAAGGTTGCCACAATGATGGCCTCTTTTCAAAACATCTTTCAAAACCACACACAAAGCACCATTTCAAACAATTGAAGAGCACCATTTCAAACAATTGAAAATCAAAGCAAGTGATCTAAACAAGTAACTAAGAGCCCATGGATAACCATGGATAGAAAGGGTGATAATACCTTCCCTTTCTATAATCTACTTCCCGAACCCAAGAAAACATCTCAAAGGTCTTTCCTGTGCTTTTTGACCTTTCCTTAGGATAAAATAAAAAGTCGGTGACGACTCTTGCTAAACCGAAACATTTGCAAACACAAACGCAAAATCCCAAGTCAGTTCTCCCACCGTATCACATTAGGGTTTGTATGGAAAGATAAAAACAATCAAATAGAAAATCCTAATCCAAGACAAAATCAAGCATGAAAATAACACACTTGCACACAAGCACCCCTAGGGTTGCTCCACTTGGTTGCCTTTATACAAAAATGGCCATATTGCGCATGTAAGGTATCTTAGCAAAACAAACAAATACAAGATCATAGTCCATCGATGACGCTATTCAAAGTTGCCTTACAAAAATGATCTTAGTCCCTCAAAAATGCTAAGATACCTTTCAACATTGCTAATCATGGTTATACGATGACCCGCGCCCGTCCCGTTAACATCCAAAGATAGGGTTGCTTACCAAATCAATGGTAAGACAATAATATCAAAGGAAAAGAAAATGAACAAGAAAGACATTTGAGTAGGTAGATTACTTTTACTTACTTGCTCCATTTCAAAACAAATATCCTTGCAATTTTCAAAACAAACACACACATTTCCAAACATCTTACAAAACTGAAAACATTTTCAAAGAGACAAACATCTTTGTATACATTCTTACAAACGAGAATCATTACAAAGGTTGCCTAAAAAAGGGCCTCTTTTACAAAATACTTTCAAAACCATACAAAACACAATTTCAAAACAAAAGCAAGTGATCTAGCAAGTAACTAAGAGCCTTTGGAAAACCATGGATGAAAAGGGTGCTAACACCTTCCCTTTTCATAATCTACCCCACGAACTCAAGAAAAAAATCTCAAAGGTCTTTCCTGTGCTTTTTCACCTTTTCTTTTGGATAAAAGAAAAGTCGGCGGTGACTCTTGCTAACCGCAACATTTGCGATAAAACGAAAAACCCTCAAGTCAGTTCTCCCACTGTATCACAGCGTACTCTTTGAACCCTTCGTTTTTACCCATCGTCATGTCTTGCAGTTAAACTCTTGTCGGCGCGAGGTCGGCATTGTACTGGTATTGGTGATAGAAAGTAGTGTCCAAGTCTTCCCATGTATGAATACGGGAACCCTCCAATTGGTAAAACCATTCTAGTTGAGTCCCAGCCAAGCTTTCTTGAAAAAAGTGGACCCAAAGTTTCTTGTCGGTGGTGTGCGGTTGTATTTTGCGTACATATGACTTCAGATGAAGCTTTGGGTAGGAAACCTCATCATACTTAACAAAGATTGGTATCTTGAACTTATGGGGAATGACAACCCCAGATATTAAACCAAAATCATCAAAATCCAAACCAGGAATGGCTTGAATCTCAACGACATTCAATATATCCTCTAGTTGCTTGCACTTATCATCGCCAGGAGGATACTGCTCGTCAAAGTTGTCTTTATCATCGGACACTCAATCATTGATACACCCAGCTTGGGTACTCTTCACTTCTCCAATTTGATTTTCGTCTTCCTCCGACGAGTCTTCAACTATTGGCATTTGGCGGATCGGATCTCTGAATCTTCTACCCATGTTGACTAGGGATTTCCTCTTTGGTTTATTTTTAGATGTCAGCAACGTCATCAACTCTTGTTGCCCCTTGGCTAGGTTCAACAGAGTCTCTTGAAACTGGGAGTTTTGTGCTTGAAGATCTTTCACTATTTTCTCGATATCCATCTTACTAAAATAAACAGCAGAAAGATAAGAAAACCTGTTGTGGAAAACCTGTTGTGTTATGATGCATGAAAAATGTGTATGCAAATGATTTTAAGGATTTTTGAAATTTAAATTTGTCTAGACAAAGAATGAACAAACGTCAAATTGCATTAATCAGTTCAAAATGGTTACAACGTGCCTTTTGGGCTTACAAAATAAATTCCTAAGATAAAAAGGTCGAACGCATCCTCTTTGGTGCTAGGTAGACGTTCAAACTTTGTTCTTCATGAAGTTGCTTTGTAAGCTCCAAAACCCTTTTCCCGCTAGCATAAACTTGAGCTTCAAAGGTGTCTCGTTCTTCCTTTAGCTGAATCCATCCCTTTTGTAAGTCTTCAAGAGAAGTGGGCATATTGGGATAGAGAATAGTATACGGGACTTCTCCATCAGCAATAGGCTCCACGATTACATGCAGGATGGAGGGGGTAAGGCATCATGAGCTTTTGAGCACGAGCTCGTACCCACCTAAGGTAAGGTTCAAGGGGAATAGAATTCTTGCATCCCAGTGTCTCACTATCTGCTTTAATTACCACCGTCCAAGCTCGTATAAACCTCTGACGGTAGCCTTGATCGTCGCTCTCTTAGTAGAACACCACTCATTGAATGAGCATATCATGAGAACCATCTCTTTGGGAATACCCAAACTGTCGCAGAGCTAAGCACGGGTTATAATTGATACCTCCCCTAATTCCAAGCAGAGGGACATTAGGGAATTCTCCACAATGGTCAATGACAGAAATATCCTCCAATGAATATCAGAGTGGGTAAGGGACATCATCCTTTGAGACCATGTCAATCTTTGCTTGTTCTTCAATGTTGATCTAGGTAGGTGTGAAGTAAACCACTTGGAGAGTAGGGAAATACAACACAAGAGAGTACCTCTCTTCTTCGTGGTGCGGGTATGGAAACAATGTAAGATATCTCCCAGCAAGGTAGGTATAGGGTTACGAGAGAGAGAAAGATTTTGATGGCATTCACATCTATGAATTGGTCCAAGTTGGGAAATAGAACCAAACCATAGATGAGAAGGACCAGGATATCTTCAAAGGCTTAAAAATCCATATCTTCCCAAAATGAGGGAGCCCTCTCTAACAAGAACTTGTCTAGGAACCCTTTAACTCCGCTTCTTATCTCCCAATTTGCTATAATGTCGACTCTCTTCAGATGCAAGACTTCAGCAATGACTCCAGGTTTCGAAATCCCTTTTAAACCAGTGAACGGTGCTTGATGAAGCACGGGCACTCCTAATAGTAGAGAGAATTCTTCTAGTGTTGGAACCAACTGATAGTCAGGGAAGGTGAAGCAATGATGCATGGGATCAAAGAATTGGAAGAGCATGCACATCATCTCTTCTTGGAAATTGGAGGTAGCCAAACTGAGGAGTCAACCATATTTCTTGGTGAAAGGAGAGTCTTCAGGCACCCTTGATGCTAACTCTTGGAGTTGAGGGTGTGCTTTCACGAAGTTGATTATGATGGTATTTCTCCGGACATAATTCATGGCCTACAAAACAAAACAAAGATAAATTCCCAAATCCTTGAAATGGTTAGTGAGAATGCTTATGACGTTATGATGTTTATAATGTTATGTACAAGTAAGCAAGTTGTTATGTACACACAAAGCAGACAAGTCCTTAGGTTTAGGCTTGCAAGGAGTTTGATAGGTAAGTACCCTCTTGAAGTTTGGTTGGCTGAACCTGTCCTAGAAAGTAACCAGGTTCTATGGGATCTCAATATCACTGACCTTTCTTTTGGGCATTGTCTCAGCACAATCAATCTTTTCTTACGATCGAGATATCCCAAAAGTCCAATCTCAATGAGTGTAGTATCGAGTATCAACCAATTTTCAGCTTTCCACCGAAACCGGCTATCTCACTACTTCCTAATGGCCAAGTTGTTTAATTAAGGTTCTAAGGTCAGTTAGTGCTTCATGACGTTGCTCAACGGCCCTGTATTCTCCTCGATTCAACACAAGGGATACCGGTACCAACAAATGCATCACACTAGCGTAGCCATTGCTTCAACCATATCGGTCTATGCCGTACAATTTCCATAATCTATTGCTACTTACCTAAAAAGGTGTCTCAGATCCGGGTAGAGGATCAAAGAAAGCCCAAACATGGAACCAAAATGTAAAGCAAACAAGTCAAACAAAGAAAAGAAAGTAAAGGTGATCTAGCCCTAAGGTAACCCCACTTTTAAGTGTGATCCCCAGCAGAGTCTCCAGTTCTGTAACACGGTAGAAGAAATGGCTTGGGATGTTTTACGTTTGATCACAATTGTTACAGATAGCAATAGTCACCACCTACTTTTATTTTATCCAATAAAGGAAAGGGTGAAAATAACATGAAAGACCTTTGATTATTTTCTTGAGTTCGGGGGGTAGATTATGAAAAGGGAAAGTGTTAGCACCCTTTTCGTCCATATTTATCTATGGGATCTTAGTTGCTTGCTAGATCATTGCTTTTTGTTTGAAAGTGTGCTTTGTGGTGGATTTTGAAATTATTTTTGAAAAGCACCTTCGTTTAGGCAAACTTTGTAATGATTCTCGTCTCTATAAGAATGTATACAAAGTGTTGGACTTTTGAAAATATCTCATGTTTTTAAAGTGTTTGGTGTATTTGAAAAGATATTTGTTTTGAAAATGAGCAAGCAACTAAGAACGTTCCTACCTTAGTCAAAAATCTTTTGTTCTTCTCTTCCTTTAGATGTTGCTTTCTTACCATTGATTGGTAAGAAGCTTTATCTTTGGATGTAAAGGGATGAACGCGGGTCGTCGTATAGTCATGAGAGCAATGTTGTGAGATATCTTAGAATTTCTCTTGATGGACTAATATCATTTGTAAGGAAACATTCGAAGCATCATCTAGGGACTATGATCTTGTATTTTTGATTGTTTTTTCTAAGATATCTCACATGCATAACATGACCATGTTTCATAAGGCAACAAGTTGAGTTAACCCTAGGGGTGCATGTGTAAATAGTGTTTATATTTCATGCTTGGTTTATCTTGGATTTGTGTTTGCTAAGATTGATTTTATCTTCCCATACAAATCCTAATTATTAGCATTTATATGAAAGCGATAAAGTGCGAAAATGTAAATATCCTACGCTATTACAATCGATTGGGGATGGGGTGTACAAATTTACAAATGGGGATTAAAAGAAATTAAACTCCTAATTATCTATTACAACCATATTTAAATAATATGCAAGAATTGAAATGTAAAATATATTTGTTTTGTTTTGGTTAAGAGAAGAAATAAATTTGCTTAAGAAAATATTTTTAGTCTTTTTGTTCTAAAAGAAATAAAGCAAAGTGTATGAATATGAAGTATTTTTGGTGTTTTTTTTTATTAATGAAAATAGAAATGATGATAAAAATAATAAAAGGAAAAGAATCAGAGTCAGCGCCTTGCTGAAAGGATTGAAATAAGGAGCAGAAGTTCTGACTCTAGTGCGCTGCGAATCAGAAAGAAAAGTTTAACAGAAATGGGAAAGGCCAGAAGTTCTGGATCCGGGTACACTAAAGTTCTGGAATTGCTGGGAACAAGGGAAAGCCTAGAAGTTCTGATTGTTTAAGGGATCCTAGAAGTTCTAATGTTACTGGAATGTTAGAAGTTATGGTTGTTGAGGGAGTCTGGAAGTTCTAGTGTTATTGGAAGGTCAAAAGTTCTGATAATGGCCAATTTAGAAGTTCTGGTAATGGGTCCATGAGGTGTCAATGTTGTTGGATGGGAATATCTAGAGGTTCTTGTCTAGGAACACTATTTGAAAAATAATGGAAAAAATGTCGAGAAATAAACATAAAAGGTGTTTCTAGGGCTAGAACTCAGGGCCCTTAACACTAATGTCTTATGCTCTCACTCTCTACCACTGGGGTGGCTATACACCCGATATCAGAAACAAAAGCATAAACATAAATTACAGAGTAAGTTCTAATGATGAACTTCATCTCCTTCTCCTCGTCAGTCAGGGTATCTGCAACTTAGCCATTTCTCAACATAGAAAATGGAAAATGCAAACATAGCATTTATGGCAAATTTCATCATGTTTTAGAAATAAAAAGCATCAAAATTGTAAACCAGAAGCAGACATGAATTTTGCTAATCCTAGTTATGAATCCTATTTTCCTCAAGAAGTTCTGACCTGAAATTCTCTCTACTTAGGCCATATACATGAAATCCATAAATATGTACAGAATCAGAGTCATGATATCTACATTGTATCTTTGAAAGTGCAAGCCTAACAGTGCCTAAGTAATGAGATAAAAATCAGAAGAAGCTTACCTTGTTGCTGGAGATTTTCCTGTGAGTTAGAGCTTGGTTCAGACTGCTGTGATGTTCTGGTCAGCTTCCTCACATTCTAAAAAAGCTGGAACAACCCTTAACTTGAGTTATGAATGGCTGAAATGTTCTGGAGTTGCCAAGAAGCAATATTCCGATTTTTTAAATGGAGATTGGTGAAGATTGTGTTACAGTTTGAAAATAGAAGTTGGTAAGGCTTCTATGTGTATATCATAAACTGTATTGATGGTTTGGTCAAGAAACACTTACGGAAAATTGGAGTTTGAATGCATAAATCAGAAATTAAACAGGTTTCGTGTTTATGTTTGCAGTTCCAGGTTCTTGGGAATTTTCAGCAAGGTTTCAAGGATTTTTCTAATCTTCTCGACCTCTCTAACAGTCGCAAATGAAGCCTAATTTATAGGCAAATGATTTAGAACTTGGAGAGGTCAAGAGTACAACCATCATGTGTTATGGCGTTGACTTGTTCTGGAAGCAAGTTTGGACAAGCATGTTTCAAGGCAAAGTAGAGTGGTTAGTAGCTTTAGTCGTGCCTAATCTGAGTTTGTAGGCATGAATTATGGAGAAGTACACTCAGAAACAAAAATGAAGCATGGGCCCGGCATAAACTTTGTACAAAAGTTTGCTTTTAAAGGACAACAATGGTACTTTGATGCCACACGTGGGAAGATCCTCTGGATAAAGACTCAAAAGTGGGTGTGAGTATTAAATGATAATGGAATTTAACAAGCAAGAAGACCTGTAACCTGAGATTATGCAGCATGGCTTGAAGCTGGACCAAAAGTTAGCATAAACGTAACTTAATTTAAGAACCAATGTCCAACTTCTGATCTTTAAATCTTCTTGTTCTAGCATGATGTGAAGGAGTTCTCAGACTTTTCAGAAAGCTTGTAACATTCTTTGTAGACCCTCTTTGAATTACTCTTGCAAACTATGATTGGACCTATGTGAAAACTGACCCAGAAGTTCTAACCAAATTATGTCTTGGAAATGCCCAGAATTTACTGGGTGCTTTAGTTTCATGGACGTGTCTTCAAAGATTTATAACTTGAAATCCCAACATTTCTAGGAGAAGTTCTGTTCTGCAATGTTTTAGATCTCGTTGAGATCTACAACTCTTGTGTTAGAAATTATTCCTGAATCATCTTGAATTATGATGAAAATCTGGCCAGAAGTTTTGAACTTATCATATTTCTTAACACTTAGAAAAATTTCTAAGTATTTAGAATTTTGACTTTTCCAAAGCAATTTTGACTTTTGATTTCCTTGATGAAACAAACTTCATATTCTAACATGTCTTGATGAAATATGATTCTTGAAACTTGATTTTGATCCAAAAGTCAAAGTTTGACTTTTCAGTGTGCATTTTGACAATTTTTCCCTTGTGCCAATTCCATACCTAAATTGATGTATTAGTGTTGCAAACTTGAGCCATAGAAGATCTTGTGAGAAAATTCTGGAGAAAAGGGAGGGAAAATTTTGGGATACAACACTTCCTTTTCTATTCAGGATTGTTGAAAGCAAGTGTGTGCATTGAAGAAGATTGTTCTTCTTGCACTTAGTATTCAAGATCTTAAAGGATTTAAGAGCCTTTGATCTCCCTATAGATTAGATAGTAAGGCATCACCTTTAGTGTGATTAGGCTTGTACAATCATTCTAAACTATAGTGAAATCTCTTCCATATTGGCAAGAGGACTAGAGTACTCTCAACCTGTGAGGGGAACCAGTATATGTTTTACCCCAAAAAGTTTCCTCCCTTTTCTCAAGATATTTCTCACAAAGGTCTTCAATGATTCAAGCTTGCACAAGTATTGACTTGGTCAAGCCATCTCCTCAACACTGATGCCTCAAATTAAGGTTTGAGTTTGCACAAAGACAGTTGGACATCTAATATTTCAAATGGCTTTCACGGATCATTATGGACCCTCAAGATTTCTCCTATCAAGTTTCAAGTCTTGGATCACAAAATTGCTCAGTCAATTGATCAGATGGCCTAAAAACCAGCTGTATTAGAAAAAAGTCAATTGTGGTTAACCTACAGTCAAATTTTAAGATTTTTGACCAATATCAATATTTTGAAGTCATATGTATCATTTGATCAAGATTGGATCATAATTCTCCAAGGAAATTGTTCAAATCATCAAAAGGGAAAAATGGTTAAAATTAAGGTTTTGACTGAGAATGATCAATCTTTGACTTTTGACCTAGTACATGACTTATTGGTTCGAAACATGATCTCATAGATTCAAGTACATCATTTTGACCTAATCGCATATTTCAATTCATCTCTCGAGATCAATGGATTGATAGATGAAATTTGGTCAACTGATGAAAAAAGTCAATTGTACACTGAAAAGTCAAACTTTGACTTTTTGATCAAATTTTAGTTTCAAAGATCACATTTTATCAAGACATTCAAAAATATGAAATTTGATCATCAAGAAATCAAGAAGGTCAAAAGTCATTTTGAAAAGTCAAACTTTGCAAGATTTAGAGATTTTTCTAAGTGTTTTCATACATGTTAATTTCATTACTTCATGACATCTTTTCACCAAATTCAAGATAATTCAAGTTGTTACGAGTTTTCAAGTAAACAACAAGGCTGCATTTTTAAGTTAAAAAATTTCAAGTTACAAATCCTAAGCTTTGTCTTGTTTGAACTTTTCCCTTTGAATCAATCTTCAAACTTTGCCACTATGTTGTCCATAAATATTCCTTGTCTTTGTTACAAGCTGCATAAATCTGTCCATAAAACCAGACCTGCATCATGCTACATATCCTGTTGTCCAAAACCTGCATAGTAATGCCAAGAAAACTGTCAAAACCTGCTCCAAAACCTGCAATGCTGCCCTGCAAAATCTACATCATATCAGTCCCATATTTGCACAAACTTAGCACATAAGAGCTGCATATAAAAAGCAATGTAACAGTGTACCCAAAAAGTTCAAAAGCTTATCTATTTCCCTCCCAAATTTCAGTCAATTTCATCTTTAAATAAGCTGTTTCGCAACACACAAAGGGAGAGGTTTTGAGAGAGAAGAGGGGGGAGAAAGATAAAAAAGAGGATTTGGAAAACCTAACAGAATTCTTTGTAAACTCTGCTCATCTTCAACTCTACTTTCACTCACAAAACAAAAACTAAGAACATAAAAACCCTCAACCCACTGTACAACCTTACAAGTTTTCCCCTAAACAAATTATCCAAACACTTCACATACATCATATAGGAGTTGTTAAAACACAAGAACAAATTCGGTAACCTCACTATTTTCCAAAATAAAAAATCATCCACCTCCAACTTGACTTCTCCAAGACAATACAACAACTCAAACTCAAAACACAAGTTTCAGTTTCAAGGTAAGTTTTTTTAATTTTGAGCTCTTTATACAAGCATCATTAGTGGTTCATTTGTGAAGATAAAATGTAGATATCATATCCCTGAAGCTAACTATATGCTTATTTTTCCTTTTTCACTAACCATGTGTTGAGAACTAGCTTATATATATATATGACATAACAATGTTAGAAGTAAAAAACAACAGTATGAGTCGATGCATATCTCTATGAGTCAACACATATTAGGTATAAAATAGGTTATAAGTCAATGCATATATCTATGAGTCGACACATACTAGGTACCGTTGTACCCCAAAATTTTCCCTCTCATTTTACTCAAAATATGCTCCTAAAGGTCCTCAAATGCTCAAGGTTGACCAAGAATTGACCAGACAAATTCTCCTCCTAAGCATTGGATATCCAACTAGAGTTTCACTTTTAACAAAGAAATTTGGGTTTCAAAAAACTCAAGTGATTTCCATGGTCCCTAATATGTCCTCCAGATGGCCCATTCCAAGTTTGATGCCTTGCATCACAAGTTTGCTCAAATGACTGGAAATCAACTGTATTAGGTCAAAAAATCAATTATGGTCAATATACAGTCAAACTTCAATATTTTTGGTCAACATCAACATTTTGGAGTGATATCCATTATTTGATCAAGGGTTGATCATGATTCTTCAAGGAATTCCCTCAAATCATCAAGAATAAAAAATTGCTAAATTAGGGTTTCCTAGAGAAAGTCAACTGAACTTTGACCAGGCATAACTTTCACATAATTCATCCATTTCCCCAACCAAAGCTCATCGTGAAGAAAATTTAAGTCCCTACAATTTTTATTTTGTCCTCAAGTTAAAAAAATGCATCATTGGAAAGGTATGAGCCAATACATTACAGGTCCTTTTTGAAAGTAAACAAAAGGCACTTTCTGTCAAGGCAAGTTACATCATGATAAATGCTCTGAATGCAAAAATGGTAAAAATAGAGATTGTAGGGGATATATTAAGCTTTCTAAAAAGTCAAAGTTCATCTTCAAAAATTGAAAATTGAGCAAGTTATGACCAATGAAAATTGGGAAAATTGATGAAAATGCAAGAAGTCAACTTTGAGCAAAAATGTATTTTTAAGCTCATGGACCTATTTTTTGGGATTCAAGCATGTTTATGATTTACTAAAGGACCCTTAAACTTAATGATGCACCATTTTGATTTTTAATTTCATTTATTTGAATTTTATTCATTTAAATATCATTTAAATCAAAATAAAATGCAAAATAAGATGTTAAGGCGTGTAGGCCTTGTTTGTTGGTTAAATAGAAGCCCAATAAGCCAAACAAGGTTGTCAAACATGAAGAAATAGAATGGGATAGGAGATCATCAAAAATAACAAGTTTTGATACAAATTAAAAACTCATATTCTTGTCATCAAGCCATGGAGATTTGGCACGAATTTCTTAACCTAATTGCTAGCATATATAAACAGAAGAGATTGAGAGCAAGAGGACATGCGCAACTGCCTCCCAAAAGCCCTAAATATTTTCCAAAAATAATTCAAGGAATATTGCAACTATAGATCGCGAGTTCCAGCCATTATTAGGCCAATTCAAGTGTTCTATCATACTCCAGAGGCCTCCAGGAGTCGTGTCCAGCCATTATTCAAGCCTGGATCGTCCCAAAACTCGCTCAACCAATTCACCGGTCCTTTGGTAAAATCTTGAATTTCAAACTCTTAATTTATGCATTGTTAATGTGTTTGATGGTTTGATTTATGTTTAGGATATCCATTAGAGCAGGTTGGACGTGTCGCGTGAGAGCCTTGAGGCCTAAATCGTGTGATGCCATTGTTAGGGCATCACGAGCTGAAACCTTCATAAATCATAACCTAGGAACTTTCAGGCCAAATGAATATCACCATTGAATTTGTAGACCCCAAATTAGGGGGAAAGGGTCCTTTTTGTTCTTGTTATGTTTGATTTTTGCAGGTTATAGGTTTTTAACCAACCAGAAGGGATGATCGGAGCCACCACTCCCGGTGGCTTGACTGGCGTTGACACTCGTGTGGAGGGACCCACTTGATTGGTTCGTTCAAGTTACAAGGGACCCACTTGGCACGCGTATCTTGCAAAGTCAGCGTTAGGCTTAGATTTGTGTTATATGTTTACCATTGTGTTTATATAAACAGAAGTACAGCCGTCCCAATGGTAGTGGTATTGTGTGTTAAGGCGTTGCTATGGGCAAGGGCAGGGGTTCGATCCATGCCTCTTTCCATATTATTTTTCAATTTTCTGTTTGCAGATCCAGTACTCTTGGGCCAAACGCGCACACCATGCACTATCACCTCATCACCTTTGGATCCATCTAGCTACAGATCTAGCGCTCTAGATGACTGGAGACCATGGTGTACCCCAGGGAGCATTCCCCACCAGATTGAGCGCATGAATGGGCTTGCTACAGCTGGGCCTTGACAAATTCCAAGCGTGCACCCCCCATTTACTTTGTATATCAGGCCCAATACATTTTTTCTTTCTATTCTTTTTTGCTTTATTTATTTAATTGTTTTAGATTTATTTTTCAAAACCATTTTTTTGATAAAATCAGAAAAAAAATCACAAAAAATAGATTTAGGGTTTTCCCAATTAAATTTAATTTTTTGTAAATTAATTAATTAATTAATTTAATTATTTTGATTAATTTAAAACCAATAGAATTAGGTTTATTTATTTCAAATCTTTTTCCAAATAAAAACACAAAAAATGTTAGAATTAGTTTCCTCTTGATTAATTTTAATTGTATTTTATTTACCACTTTTTATTTAATTAAAATTAGTTTTTTAACTCAATTTAAATATTTTCTTAATAAAAATAACAAAAAATATGCTAAGTATAGAAGTATTTTAGGATTTTTTACTTCGCTTTCCGTATTCGCTCGCTCATTTTAAATTTCACATTTGATATTGATGTAACTTCAAAAAAGGGATGTAAATGGTTATAAACTTAGGACCTTTACCTTTTTTATTTCCCCGATTTTTTGGATTTGTAATTCCCCCTCCCCGAAACCCTGTAATAACGTAGATTTGAATTCCCGCATCTTTATTTTCGTACTAATATTAACTATTAGAGTATGTATAAATAGGCTTGTATGATAAGATAAAAACAAACACTAGAAAACTTAATATACGAAGATAAATAAAATAAAACACAACACACTCGCACATGCGTACCTCTAGGGTACCTCCACTGGTTGCCTTCGAAATAAACAGCCACGATTCTCGAATGTAAGAGATTTTAGTGGCGACCCTTTGATTTAAAGATCATAAGTCCCTCGATGACCCTTTCGATGTTGCCTCGGTATATAATCTCAAAATCTTAGGGTAGTTACTAAAGTATCTTACTAGTTGTCTTTATGACTGTACGATGACCCTTGCCCATCCCTCAAAAATCCAACGATAGGGATACCTACTCACTAATAGTAGGATAACACTGTCTAAAAGAAAAGAGGGAAAAACAAACCTTTTGAGTAGGTAGATAGCTCCTAGTTGCTGGCTCAAACAAAACAATTTTTTTCACATATACACAACACTTTTCCATACATTTTAAAAGACATGAAAGCACTTTGTATACATTCTCTCCGAAACGAGAAACATTACAAAAGTTCGCCGCACTAAGGCACCTTTTTCAAAACATCTTCATAAAATACACTTACATCAAAGTCATTTTCAACGTGAGCTAGCAACTAAGAGCCCCTAGATAACTACAGATGGAAAGGGTGCTAACACCTTCCCTTTCCATAACCTATCCCCTTACTCAGAAAATAATCTCGAAAGGTATTTCTTGTTCTTTTCGCACTTTCCTTTGTTGGATAAAAGAAAAGTTGGTGGCGACTCTTGCTAACTGCAACATTTGCGATAAGAATGCAAAACCAGTAAAAGTCAGTTCTCCCACCATATTACAGAACTGGAGAACCTGCTGGGGAGACTAAAACTAAAGTGGGGTTACCTTACTCTTGTTTGATTTGTGTGCTTTATCTTTCAGGTTTATGTTTGGGTTATTATTAAAGATCCTATACCCGGATCTGGGGCACCTTTTAGGTAAGTAGCAATAAATCATGGAGGTTGTAGGGCGTAGAACAATATGGATTATATGATATCTACTGTTGTACCCTAAAATTTTCCCTCCCGTTTTACTCAAGACATGTTCATTAAGGTATTCAATTGCTCAGGGTTGACCAAGAATTGATCAGACAAATTCTCCTCCTAAGTAATGGCCTTTCAACTAGGGTTTGACTTTTCACCAAGATGTGTAAGCTCCAAAGGTATCAAATTTTTTCCATTGTCCTAATATGTCTTCAATATTGCCCATGCCAAATTTCATGCCTTACACTACAAGTTTGCTCAGTTAATTACTCAAGTGTTTAAAAATCAACTATACTAGGTCAAAAGTCAATTGGGCCAATATACAGTCAAAATTCAAGACTTTTTATCAACCTCAACATTTTGAAGTGATATCTATCATTTTATCAAGGGTTGATCATGATTCCTCAAGGAATACTCTTAATTTATCAAAAGTCCCGAATTGCTAAATTAGGGTTTCTATAGGAAAAGTCAACTGAACTTTGACCAGACATAACTTTCACACACTTCATCCATTTTCCCCCAACCAAAGCTCATTTGGAATAGAATCCAATTTCCTACAACTTCTCTTTTATCCTCAAGTTCAATAAATGCATCATTTGGAAGATACAAGTTCATACATTAAAGGTCATTTTCAAAAGGTCAACAAAAGTCATTTTTTTCCAAGACCATTTACATTAAGATGATTTCTCCAAATGTAAAAATGGTCAACATATAGATTGTAGAGGATGTCTCGGGCTTTCCAAAATGTCCAAGATCATCTTCAAGATATAAAAATTGAGCAAGTTATGGCTTTCCCAAGTTGGGAAATTTGAGAAATTTCAAGAATTGTGCATTGGACAAACTTGAACTTTTAAGTCAGAGGCCTAACTTTTGAGTTTCAAACATCTTCCTAACCTTATGAGAGACATATAAAATCATTTCTACCTTGTCTTTCCATTTCTACCTATTTTATCCATATTTATTTTTGTTTTACTCAAATAAATACAAAATAAAATTGTATAAAATATTCAAATGGACATGGGATGATGTTTTTGTTAGTCCTAAGGCCCAAGAAGCATGTAAGTGTGTCCAGGTTCATTGTTTTGTTCAAAAATGGCATGAAATCACAAGTTATGGCAAGTTTTCAAAGGTAGGATCATGGCTTCAATACAAATGGTTATGGGCCAGATTCTTTCCTTATTTTCTCATGCTCTCCCTCTCCTCTATTTATACATCATGTTTGCAAGAATTATGGACGGACTCACTGCCTCAGAAAAGCATACAAAATTTCTCAAAATTGCAACAAAGTTGTCAAATTCGAAACACATAGTGCAAGCTTCCTCGTGCCAAACCAACCTCACCACTCCATCCCTGAGATTCCCAGGAAGCCATACCATCCCTTATCCATGCCTGAAGAGCCATGATATTAGCCAACCGAATCGCCCCATTTTGGTAAAACTTTCATGATTTGAATATTTCAATACATGCAATATAAACGATTCTTATTCACATTTTTATATTCGTATCATCTTTTTGCTTGTTTCTAACGTATTACATGAAAGGATAAGTGCTCAAACCAGGATTTTCCATGTTTAGGGCATAATTTGGATCTTGGTGTGAACTCAATGATTAAGGCATGATCTGTTAAAACTAAGGCCAGATTCAGATTCAGGAGGCGATTTTGTATGGAATAGGCCTTTGATTATGGACTTAAATCCTTTAAAATCGTAGATCCCATTTTTGTGTGCCTGGAGAAGACGAGCGGAGATATGCTCCAGCGTCTTTGACTTGTTGACTCAGTTGGGAGTAGGCGTGACAATATCACGTGATCTGATTGGTTCATTTAAATTTTGTAATACGCGTAATTTACTGACTGGGATCTAATACTTGATTCCATTATATTTTTATTGTTTTATTATAATGAAAATTAAACTGAATGGCCCAGTGGAGACAAGGAAGCGTGCAAGGATACTCCCTCATAATGTGCCTGGGTTTGATCCTAGGAGTTGTTATTTTGCATTTTCTAACAAGTTTGTTTCAGATCTGATACGCATGAGGAAAAGCAGGCGTACGATGGGCCTTACACTTGGATCATTCAAATCCTGAGATGGTAGATCCAACGCTCCCAAATGGCTGAGGACCAGGGTGTACCTTAGGGTACATTCCCTATTGGACCAGGCGCAAAGTTTGGGCTGATTTGGTTTGGGCCCATCGAATTTCATATCTTATACCCCCCATATTTCTACTGACATCCAGGCCCATTTCATTTTTTGTTTTCTTTTTAGCTTTTTTATTTGTTTGCTTTATATTTATTAACTTTTTCAAAACCTTTTTATTAAACATAAAAATCACAAAAAATCACAAAAAATATTAGGTTTGTATTTTAATTAATTAAAATAATTTTGTAAATAAATTAATTAATTACTTTAACATTTTATTTAATTTAAAATTAAGTATACTTAGATTAATTCATTTTTATTTTCATAATTAAAAACACAAAGAACTTAGAATTAGTTTCTTTTTAATTAAATTTCAATTTTCTTAAATAATTACTTTTTTTCTTTAAATCTAGATTTAGGATATTTAATCAATCATTTTATTAATTTAATCATTTTCTTAAATCAAACAAAAACAAACAAAAATATTTTCTTTCTTAGGGTTTAGATATTCATTTCCATTACACGCACATTTATTTACTTTCACACTTTTTTCCCATACTAATGTATTTGCTTATGGGATGTAATAGACTATAATTAGGACTTTTCACTTTACTGCTTTCTTTATTTTCCCCCAAGTTTTGGATATGTAAATAATCCCCTCCCCAAAGCCGTGTAATAGTTAGGATTTACAACTCCCGCACTTTTAATTTCTACAAATTATTAACTGTTTAGATGCATGCTAACTAGGATTGTATGACAAGAATAAAACAAAACGCTAGAAAACCTAACATAAGATAAAAATAAATGAATGCAAACACAATTGCACATATACACCTCTAGGGTATCCCAATTTGGTTGCCTTCGGAAAAACAGTCGCATCTCTCGAAACGTGAGAAATTTTAGTGGCTACCCTCCGGTTTAAAGATCATAAGTCTCTCGATGACCCTCTCGACGTTGCCTCGGTATGCTCTTAAAACCCTAGAGTAGTTACTAAAGTTTCTTGCCCAGTTGTCTTTATGACTGTATAAACGTCCCTCCGAATGTCCCCCAAACATCCAACGACTAGGGATACCTATTCACTAATAGTAGGATAACACTGTCTAAAGGAAAAGAGGAAAAGAACAACCTTTAGAGTAAAGTAGATAGCTGTTATATGCTTGCTCAAACAATTTTTTCACTTACACAAAACTTCTTTCAAAAACATTTTCAAACACTTTGTATACGTCCTCTACCATTCCGAGAAACATTACAAAGTTCGCCGCACTAAGGCGCTTTCAAAAATACTTTTCAAAACACATAAAGCACAAGGTATTTCAAAATGAGTTAAGCATCTAAGAGCCCGTAGATAACTACAGATGGAAAGGGTGCTAACATCTTCCCTTTCCATAATCTACCACCCTTACTCAGAAATAATCTCGAAAGGTCTTTTTCTGTTCTTTTCACCCTTTCCTTTGTTGGATGAAAGAAAAGTTGGTGGCGACTCTTGCTTACCGTAACATTTGCGAATACAAACACAAAACCAGTATAACAGTCAGTTCTCCCATCGTATTACAGAATTGGCAACTCTGTTGGGGATATATAAAAAGTGGGGTTACCTTAGAGTTTAGTTCATTTTAAATTGCTTTACATTTGTGTGTTTTGTATGCTTTACTTTTGAGGGCTTATTTGGGTTGTTACTAAAAGATCCTACACCCAGATTTGGGGCATCTTTTTAGGTAAGTAGCAATAAATAATGGAGGCTATACGGCGTAGACCGATATGGACGAAGTGATAGCTAAGTTAGCGTGATACTTTGGCTTGTACTAATGTTCCTTGAGTCAGTCAAGGATAGCATTAGGTTTCCTTATAGTGTCATTAAGCACTAACTGACCTTTAGAACCTTTATTTGACTCATCCTAAGCCATTAGAAAGTAGTGAGATGGCCGACTTTGTTTCCGACTGAGGATTGGTTGATACTCAATGCTACACTCTTTGAGATTGGACTTTTGGGATATTTTGGTCGCAATACTTTGGTGCTTGAGCTAAAACAATGCCTAAAAGAAAGGTCAGTGATATGAGACTTCTTAGAACCCGGTTACTATTAATAGGACAGGTTGATTCAACTGAAACTTCAAGAGGGTACTTACCTTTAAAACTAATGCAAGCCTTTAAACCTGAGGTCTTTGTGTGACTTGTTTATGTTTGTTATATCTGTGAATTTAAGCATAATAATAACATCATAAACATCATAACATGTCATGTACACTAACCATTTCAAGGACCTGTGGATTTATCTTTTCCCTATTTTGTAGGTTATGAATTCAGTTCGTAGAAAAACCATCCGGATTAACTTCGCAGAAATTCCTCCCAAACTCAAGGAAATGATCTTAAAAGTTCCTGAGAGCTTACCATTCAACAAGAGATATGGTCACTTGCTCAGTTTGGTTACTACCGGTTTTGACGAAGGTTTAATGAGTGTCCTATTCCAGTTCTTCGATCCTAAGCACCATTGCTTCACATTTTCAGACTATCATTTAGTTCCTACGCTGGAAGAATTCTCCAAAATACTTGGTTTGCCTATATTGGAGCAGATACCCTTTACCAGTTTAGAACAAGATCCAACTGCTGAAGATGTTTCCATAGATTTGCACTTGAAGCCATCTGACATTGAGTCCAATTGGGAAAGAAGAAGTGGAGTTAAGGGCCTTCTTGCAAATTTTCTAATGAAGAAAGCTCAGGTATTCCTAGACGCTATGAGTTACCATGCCTTTGAATATGTCTTAGCTCTCTTGATCTATGGGCTGGTGTTGTTCCCTAATTCAGACCAGTTTATAGATGGCAGTGCCATCAACATCTTCCTTGCTCACAATCTAGTGCCTATATTGCTCGGGGATATTTTGTATTCACTCCATACCCGTACTATGAAGAAGAGAGGAACTCTTATGTGTTGTATAACTTTGTTCTATAGGTGGTTTATGTCTCACCTTCCTCGATCAGTAATAATGAATGAGTTAGGATTAAGGTGGAACTAAAGGTTAATGTCTCTTTCTCACTCTGATATCTATTAGTTCCCTCGCTCTCAAGAAGACATCTCTTTTATTGATTGTTGCGGAGAATTTCCCAATGTGCCACTCCTTAGAATTAGAGGAGGCATCACCTACAACCCTTGTTTATCCCTACGTCAGTTTGGTTACGCCCAGAGGGATGGTCCTCATGATATACTCATCCAGGGTATTGTGTTTGACTATTCAAAAGATCTGCAAGATTATCGTTAGAGGTTCATCCGCGCTTGGGGCATGGTTAAGAAGACTAATAGTAAGACTTTAGGGCGCAAGAACTCCATCCCTTTGGAGCCTTACCTCAAATGGGTGTGAGCTCGTGCTCAAAGTCTTATGATGCCATATGCTACTATCTTACCAATAATCTCAGAGCCTATTGTTCAAGGGGAAGAGTCTCGTATTATTCTTCATCCTGATATGCCAACAAACTTTGAAGAGTTGTAAAAGTCTTGGATCCAGCTCAAGGAAGAACGAGATACCTTTGAGACCCAATTCTATGCTAGTGAGAAGAAGGTGTTGGAATTGATAAAGCAACTTCACGAAGAGCAGAATCTCAATGCCTATATCAGCACCAAAAGGAAGCGTCCATGGGAGACTGTAACACGATGGGAGAACTGACTTGGGATGTTTCGTTTGATTGCAATTGTTGTGGATAGCAAGAGTTGCCACCGACTCTTCTTTTATCCAATAAAGAAAGGCTGAAAAGAACAGGAAAGACCTTTCGAGATTATTTCTTGAGTTCGGGGGGGAGGGGGGGGGGGGGTAGATTATGAAAAGGGAAGGTGTTAGCACCATTTTCATCTGTAGTTATCTACGGGTTCTTAGTTGATCTCTATATCACTTGCTTTTGTTTGAAAATGTGATTGTGGTGTGGGTTTTGAAAGTATTTTGAAAACGTCTTTGTAATGGTTCTCGTTTCTATAAGAACGCATACAAAGTGTTGTTTGGAAAATAGTTTAAAGAAGTGTTTGTGGAATGTGTTTTTGAAAGCGATTTTGAAAAGGTGTCTTGTATTGGTTCTCGTTTCTATAAAAACGTGTACAAAGTGTTTGTATTTTGAAAATAATTCAAAATGAAAGTGTTGGTGTATAAAATCTTTTTGTTGTGAGCAAGCGAGCAACTAGCAGCAACCTACCTACTCAAAAGGTCTTAAATGTTATTTTCCTCCTCCTTTAGATGTTTCTATCTTACCATTGATTTGGTAAGAAGCCCCATCGTTAGATGTGAAGGGACGGGTGTGGAACGTTTGTATAGTCATAGAAGGCAACCTATGGGACATTTTAGCAATCCCGTTTAGGGACTAGATCATTTACCGAAGGCAACATTAAGGGTCATCGAGGGACTACGATCTTTTATTAAGGGTCTCTGCTAAAATGCCCATATTCGAGGGACATGACTATTTTTCCAAGGCAGCAAGTGGAATTATCCTAGGGGTGCATGTGTTTGAGTAATGTGTTTGATTGCATGTATTTTGTCTTTTGAACTTTTGGTTATCTACTTGTTGTTTTTATCTTTCCATACACCCTAATTACTAACAATGTATGAAAGCAATAAAAATGCGGAAAATAAATTCTAAGCTATTACATCATTTCAGGGACGGGGATACATATTTAAAAATGGGGATTGCAAGAATTTAAATCCTAATTATGTATTACAACCATATTGAATTGTACAATACAAAAAAAAGGAAAGGATTTGTTTTAAAAAAGGGTTTTTTGGTCTTAATAAATTAAAAGAAAAATAATTAGTTAATAAAAAAAATTATGTCTTTTTTATATTAATAAAAAGAGTATTAATGCTAAAAATAATAAAAATAAGAAAGAAAAGGAAAAATAACGAAAACGGGATCAGCATGTTGCTGAAAACAAAAATGAGAGGGACCAGAAGTTCTGATGCTAGGCACGCTGTAGTTCAGAAATAAATGTTAGAGGAAACCAGAAGTTATGGGTTGTTGCATACTGAAGTTCTGGGTGTTAAAATAGTGAGGAAAACCTAGAAGTTCTGTGTGTTGTGTTACAACAGTGAGAAAGACCTGGAAGTTCTGTGTTACAATAGTGAGAAAGACCTAGAAGTTCTGTGTGCTGTGTTACAATAGTGAGAAAGACCTAGAAGTTCTGTGTGCTGTGTTACAATAGTGAGAAAGACCTAGAAGTTCTGTGTGGTGTTAAAACAGTGAGAAAGACCTAGAAGTTCTGTTTGCTCTGTTACAACAGTGAGAAAGACCTAGAAGTTCTGTTTGCTCTGTTACAACAGTGAGAAAGACCTAAAAGTTCTGTATGCTGTGTTACAACAATGAGAAAGACCTAGAAGTTCTATGTGCTGTGTTAAAATAGTGAGAAAGACCTAGAACTTGTGTGTTGTGTTACATCAGTGAGAAAGACCTAGAAGTTCTATGTGTTGTGTTACAACAGTGAGAAAAACCTAGAAGTTCTAGTCCTAATTATGAGCCTAGTTTTCTTCAAGAAGTTCTGATCCACAATTTTCTACTTAGGCAACGATATGTACAGTCTCAACACTATGATATCTACATTTTTAATGATGTTCTGAATGAAAAATTCAAAGTCAGGATGATTTACCTTGAATTTGAAGCATGTGTTTGGGACTTGAGCTGCTGCCTTCAAATGTTTCGGGGTTAGCAAGAAATGGAACAGAAATGTTATGTTCTTTGATTAGAAGAAAAGAACAAGAGTATTGTTTTTTTGAGAATTATGGGTTTAAGAGTGTTTGAGTGTTTTCTTCTCTCTTTTTTTATTCAATAACTCTCTCCTCAAAAGCCATCCCCTTAGACGTGTGGTGGAACAACTTATTTATAGATGAATTTGTTGTGATTTTGGGGGGGAAAACAAATGGGATTTAAACCCTTTTGGCATACTGTTCCATTGCTTTTTAAATATAGCCTTTATGTGCTAATTTGGTGTAAATATGGGGTTTGAGAAAATGCAAGCGTGGACTGGATCAACAACAATTTGGAGTATTGTGGAGGCTGGATGCAGGATTGTGCCATAGCAGTGCAGCAGACTATTCAAAACAAGGTTTTAGGGCTTGGTGATGTTCTGATCGAAGAGTGGAAAGACCAAAGTGAGATTCGAAGGGTGATGTTCTGATTGAAGAATAGTACATGGTCTCCATGTGCTGAAGAATGAGATTTGAAGGGTCATGTTCTGATCGAAGAATACAACTTTCATATGTTCTGATCAAAGAGTTATGTTCTGAACCATTTTTGCAAATTCTGATTGCACTTGCATGAAATCTGGCCCAAAAGTTCTGTCCAAGTTCTGACTTAAAAATGCTCAGAATTTACTAAGTGTTTTAGCTTCAAGGATGTCTTCATGGGTTTATAGCTTGAATCCCAGCCTTTCTAGAAGAAGTTCTGTTCTGCAATGTTTTAGATCTCATTGAGATCTATAACTTTCATGTCAGATGTTTTGATTGAATCATCTTGCATCATGATGAAAATCTGGCCTAAAGTAGTGAAATAATCATATTTTCTTAACACTTAGAAAATTTTCTAAGTGTTTAGAAATTTGACTTTTGATTTCTTCATGAACCAACTTCATGTCTTGATGAAATATGATTTTTGAAACTTGATTTTGATCAAAAAGTCAAAGTTTGACTTTTCAGTATGCATTTGACCATTTTGTCTGTGTGAATGACTTTCTTGGAAAATTGTAATCCGAGACTTGAAACTTGACAGAAGAAATCCTGAGGATCCAGGATGATCCCTTGAGATATGAGAGGGCAAATTTTGGGGTACAACATCCGCCCCTGTTCAATCTTCTTAAACCTGAAGAGTTATATTGGCAAACCTGCCATTCGTGACTTGAAGGTGGAAGATGATTGAACACTAGAGTGCACAGAAATTTGCACTCGATGATGTGCTGGTTGATTATGCAGGGAATGGGCTTAAAGATGCCATTTGGAGAGATGATGGAGAGTTGTCGGAGATGGGCTTACAGATGTCATCCAAAAGTGATTGGTGGCAAAACTTTGAAGAAGTATCAGAATAAATCTCTGGTTGATTTATACTTAAATAGTAGATGTAGTGGGATGAGTATCAGAAAATATCCATAAATGGATTGTATCTGACTCGCATCTGAAAAATATACTGAATGAGCGTCAGAATGACATCCGTATCTGGATCGTATCTGGACTGTATTTGAGAAATGTGTTGAATGAGCATCAGAATGGCATTTGTATTTGGATTGTATTTGAGAAATATGCTGAATGAGCATCAGAATGGCATCCGTATCTGGATCGTATCTGAATTGTATCTGAAAGCTAAATCTGAATGAGTATCAGAATGGCATCCGTATCTGGAGCGTATCTAAACTGTATCTGAAAGCTGAATCTGAATGAGTATTAGAATGGCATCCGTATCTGAAGCGTATCTGAATTATATCTGGAAGCTGAATCTGAATGATTATTAGAATGGTATCCGTATTTGGAGTGTATCTGAGCTGTATCTGAAAGCTGAGTCTGAATGAGTATCAGAATGGCATCCATATCTAGAGCGTATCTGAACTGTATCGGAAAGCTGAATCTGAAAGAGCCCGTGTAGGATTGCTTCATGATGAGTTCATTTAAAATTGCATCTGGAAATGAGACGGAACCTGGGTAAGGTTGCTTCAGCTGGTCGAGTAGATAGTTATCCTATTTGGTTTCAAGTATTAATTTCTGACCTAAGAAAGAAAGATAGTTTTCCTGGCTTGTTACAAGTGTTAATCTTCAATCTCTTCATGTAGATAGTTTTCTTGGCTTGTTACAGGTGTTAATCTACAATCAGTCGTCCACATATAGTTTTCCTGACTAATTACAGGTATTAATCCGGAACTTAAGAAGTTTGGTCGTTTGAGATAGTTGTCCTGTCTTGTTTCAGGTATTAATCTCAGACCTTTTGAAGATCATTGATGATAGCCATCTGTTGATTTGATCTTTTCTGAAAAGGTAAAGAGTTAGTTGCATGCAATGTCATGATGTATGAAATGCATGGCGTAATGATGTTTCTCAAAATAAGTGAGATTGTACTGTATGCATTTATCATGCATGTAATGCGAAATGTTGTTGGAATGTAAATTTTTATCTTGGAAAATAAATCCTTGACAAATGTTGGGGAGATTTGGGAAGTTGAATCCCGGACGACCGTTGGGGATGAAGAGTATGCACACCCTTCCAGACCTTGTTTAGAATGTTTCCGCTGGGGAATCCTGTTTTTGTTGTTTGAGGAGAACTCCGTTGGGGGATGTTTACTTTTCTTGAGGAAACATCTGTGGAGAGTGTTGATTCCTGCTTGGGGAAGAGAGTTTAGGAGTCTTAGTTGTCTGTTTCTCTACTGGGGAATTATCTCTTGATGGAAGAGAAATGGAGTTAACAACTTGTTGGGGAAAAAGAAATTAAATGTTAGCTGGCGGTCTTCCAGGTTTTGCAGCAACTCACTGGGGGTTATAGAAATATTTACCGGGGAAGAGGAGTTTTGGTCTCTTGATTTGTGATAGTGTGAGATTCAAATCCTGGCTGGGGAATTTTACCGTTTGTTGGGGAAATAAACTCTATCGTCATTCTGCTGGAGAGGTCTTTTCTTTTTTGGCAGAAATCCTCTAGGATTCTTGAGCTCAACTCAGTTGGGGAGAATTTTTCAGAGATTGAAACTTTGGTTGAGGATCACCCTATGAAAAGAACTTTGTGGGAGACTCGTCACTGCCCCTAGTAGCAAGTGTTCGTAGTGTTGCTAGTAAATGTTCGCTTGGTATACAACCCTTTGTTAGAGTTCATATTCAAATTCCCCAAGTGATTCAGATACATACTTGCCCCTGGTTATTCAGCACCTCTCGAGAGATTTCTCAGAATCTTGACTTGACTTCCCTAGGACAGTGATCATGTTGATTCCCCTTGCTTACAAGAGATTTGTCATTGGAAGCGTCATCCCATTTGAAGTTATTTTGTTTACTGAGAGATTTTGTTCAACGGATGGTCGTCGCGTGGAACTCTCTGTTGTCAAACAAATAGCTATATGCAAACAGCGATATTCAAAGAATGCAAATTTTATGTTTGTCTTGAAGTTTTTAAAATGCATTTTAGCAGATAAAAGAATTTTGCAAGTATTTGAATTCAAATCAGGATTTAGAGTAAGCCTTACAGGAGCCAGGATACCTTTTGTAACAATATGCTTTCGGACTAATCCATGCTTCAATTAGGACTTTTAAAGGTTGTATCATGGTTTGGTTCACGGTTTAAGAAACAAAGGATAAGTATCAAACTGTATTTGTACCTGCCCGTTCTTCGTGATGTCCTTCAGTCCTAAACTCAGTTAATTGTGCGTTTGGACTCCAACCGAGTCTGGAATGATGTTTTGGTGATGGTTCAGACAAGTTAAGTTTGTTGGAAGGCAGTCATCATTTTTTTGCCATATTTTCCATGTTATTGAGGATTTGTAGTGACATCTTTTTGATTTATTATTGTTGTACCCCAAAATTTGCCCTCTCATATTTCTCCAAACATTGCAAGAAAGATCTCCAAGTGGCTCAAGATTGCTCAAGAGTTGGACATTCAAGTCATCTCCTAAGGCAGTCAACCTCAAATTAGGGTTTTGTGTTGCATCAATATTCTTGATTCCAAATGACCTCAAGTTCTCCCCAATGTCCTAATATGTTCTCAAGGTCATCCATGTCAAATTTCAATCCTTGCAGAGGAAGTTTGCTCAGTCAAATGCTCAAAGGGTCCAAAAATCGACCATGCTAGGGCAAAAGTCAACTGTGACCTATAAACAGTCAAACTTCAAGATTTTTTGTCAATATTATCATTTTGAAGGGTATTTCATCATTTTATCAAGGGTTGATCATGATTCGTCAAGGATTGCTCAAAATTCATCAAGACTCAAAAGTTGCTAAATTAGGGTTTTGTAGGAAAAGTCAACTCAACTTTGACCAAGCATAACTTTCTCATACTTTATGAGAAATGACCCATCCAAAGCTCATTTTGAATAGGATGCAATTTCATACAATCCATCTTCATACCCCAAGATCAGAAAATGCACTCACAAGAAGTTACAAATTTGGACATTATAGGTCATTTTTGAAAGTCAACAAAAACACCTTTTTTTCCAAAGCTTATAACTTCAGCATGGAATATCAAAATGAGATAAGAACAAAAGGGTTAGTTATAGGACATCTCAAGCTTTCTAAAAAGTCCAAGAACACTTCCAAAAGTTCAAAATTGAAGAAGTTATGCATTGTTGAAGTTGGGCATTTTTGCAAAATTGCCAAAAGTCAACTATCCCCAAAACTTCAAATTTTGTCAAATGGGCCCATTCTTTTCCACTTGATTTGAACTTGCCACATTGCCCACGTGTCCTAGCTTCATCCTTGTGTCCATTCATCAATTTTATTATTTTGTTTGATTTTTTATTGAATTATTTCATTTTTAATCAAATTAAATCAAATAAAATCCAAATATTGATTGCTTGATATCTTTTTGGCTATTTCAGGACTGAATCATCATCATCAAGGGTATCAAACTCGTATCAAGCATTCCATGTGCAAAAAGATTGAGTTTTGACAATTTTGGAAGGTTTAGTAATGGTGAATCAAATCAAATCCCATGGCATTGATGTGCAAAGATTCAAGGCATATTTGTTAACCTAATACATTCTATCATACATAGGGAAGCTAGAAGGCACGATTACAAGGGTTAAAGGCTGCAAGAACTAAACAAACAAAACTTGAAAAAGTGGTAAAAAGTGTGAAACCAAAATCATCCTTTGAGGCATTTTCAGAAGCAAAACTTGACACCAATCGATTGCTGGAGGTTCGCTGAGTCAGAACCAATCCCTAGCAAGCCTCCATACACGCTCAAACTCACTGTAAAATTAGCCCCAATGATGGCCATGGACATGACCGGAAGAGAAAGACGAACACAATCATGGTCTTGGGAGGAGTTTATATGGCCTGAGATGAGTTTTAGGAATGACCTACGCATTTAGCTGCAGATCTAAATCCGCAGGTAAAGTTACAGGGTTTGGAGGTTAGGGACGAAGACGTGGCAATTCCCCAGTGGACCATTCAAACACGCGCACCTTTTTTTTTTAATTTTTTCTGGCATATTAATCCATTATCTCTTATTATCATTATTACTTAATATATTGACAACTAAAGCACAATGGCTGTGTGGTAAACGCGTGCATCCAATGACCAACAGGACCTGGGTTCGAATCCCAGGTCCCCCATATGCTTTGTTATTTTTTCTCTTCATGTAATCAAGTGCAGATCCAGGTTTGTGGTACACAATGCGCCTCCATATCTCCAACAACCAGACGGCCAAAGGCCAGATCTGGTGATCCAGAATGATGGTCCACCATGGGGTCCAGTCAACATGCGCATAGGAGATCTCAAAAAGTCAGTCAGGCCAGCGCCTAATGGGCCTTGAATTTGCCATTCTGACCCCCTTTTTCAGGCCCATACCTCATATCTCTCTCTATTTTATATTTTTGTTTTAATTATTTATTGTTATTATGTTTTTATTTAATCATTAACCAATCAAATTTTTTTTCCTTTATAAAATTAAAACTAAAAAATATTTTCTTTATTAAATTAAATTTTAGTATTTTATTTTTTATTAACAAATAATTTAATTAATTTAGGCCATTAATTAGGAATAAATTTAATATATTTTTCAATAATAAAAATTAACTTAGACATAATTAGGTTTTTATTAACATTGATCAATTTTATTTTTCTTTCTTAAAATACCAAAAATCCCAAAAAATATTTATTTTTATTAATTAGTTTAATTAATTTAATTCATTAATTAATTTAGGATAGTTTGTTTTCTTAAAATTCAAAAAAATAACAAAAATCTTTTCTTTAAATAACAAAGGGTCAAAACCCTAGAACTCGCACTCGATTTAATTTCCCGCACGCGATCCATTTTATTCAATATTGTATTTGTTTCCGGAATGTAATAGATAATTAGGACTATTTTTATCGCTTTATTTATTTTCCGCATTTAAATTTCAAAGGGGTGTTTTTGGTGATGTAAATACCCGACGCCTTGTAATTTAATTTCCGCAATTTATTTTCCGCAAAATATAACTGTTAGATGTTTGATAATAGGATGGCATGACAAGAATGAATGTTTAACCTAAAATCAATCTAGATCACCATTAACATGTACAAAGATAAAATTAACTGAAAACGACACACTCGCACATGCGCACTCTTAGGGTACACCCCCACTTGGTTGCCTTCGTAACACGGTCATTGAGTATAGGTTGTTTTAGAGGTCGCCCTCTTGTCCAAAGATCATAGTCGCCTCGAAACGGTTGCCTCAAATATTATTGCCTCAAAACAAAGGATCTAAGACATTAGGGTTACCGCTAAGGCGTCCTAACATTGCTTTGGTGACCGTAAGTCCCTAAATTCGAATTGACCCTTAAACTCCAACGACGGTGCTACCTTCTCATCAATAGTGGGATAGCATAGTCTAAAGGAAGATAGCATAGAACGATTCCTTTTTCGAGTAGGTAGATGGTTCTTAAGTACTTGCTCTTTCAAAAAACAAAATCTTTTTCACACTTACACTTTTTCGAACAAAGTTTTCAAAAACACTTCATATACTCTTGAGGACAGAAGCAAGAGTTAAATCGAAGTTTCAAAACAAAAAAAACTTTTTCAAACCCACAAGCACAAAGAAAACAATTTTGAAAACAATGAGCAAGTACCTAGAGCCCGTGGATAACCACAGATAGAAAGGGTGCTAACACCTTCCCTTTCTATAATCTACCCCCCGAACCCGAGAAATATCTCAAAAAAGGAATTTTTCTGTGCTTTTTTTCCTTTCCTTGTTGGATAAAATAAAAGTCGATGGTGACTCTTGCTTACCGCGACATTTTGCGAATACAAAACGCAAAACGCAAACCAGCATTCCAAAAAAACAGTCAGTTCTTCCCACCGTATCACAATTATCCCTGATTTTGCCTGACTGTTCTTGTTTTTGAGATTACGGTCAATGGTATGCCCCCGTTTTTCTTAAGTCTCCTTCGTAGGTTTTGAATTAGTGGTTTTTTTTTCTTTTGAGAGATAATGACTGCCTATTTTGGTAGGGAACCATCACCATCTTTCAATTCCAGAGGAATGTTTTTGATGTCATTCGTTGTATACGAAGTGAAAGTTTGTGACTGAACGTGCATTTGAATTAACTGAGAGACTACCATGCCCCAGGTTTTAATTAAAGGTTTCAGTTTGTGTAAAAAGGAAACTCTTACTTATTTGGCTCAAAGGGATTGACTAGGGATTATCCTTCTTATAACTCCAGTGTTTAGAAGTTGAAATAACGCACGTACATCTTTAGCAAGGTTTGTCCAAAAGCATACTGTACGAGATTATGGCATTGTTTTCGTCATCCTCCCTATAAAGGCTTGCAACTTTTAAAATAAGAGTTGAATATTATAGAGGGAGTAAAAATAATAGTTTAAATAGAATGAAAACGAATGGATGAATTCAAGACAAACATATGCGATGCATTAATGAAACAGAGTTTGACATTAATAGATAAGTGTTTAAACAACAACAGAAATTACAATTGAAAATTCAAAATGAACTGGAACGCTCAATGATTTGGCATGGGAGTGGTGATCACGTTGGGAATCTTTGGAGGGTCGAACTCGATCTCCTTAGTGTTAATCATATTTTTAATCTTGTATTTCAGCGTCCAACAATCGTTAGTATCATGCACAGGACTTCCGGAATGATATGCGTATATTGCATCAGGATTGTAGTTATGAGAAGAAGTTATGGGATTTGGATAAAATCCTATCAATGTAATCAAATTCATCTTCAAAAAGTGTTGTAGTGCTTGAGACAACAACATGTTTATGTTGGTAAATTGTCTTTTGGGCTCGTATGGCTTTCTTTGATTTCCCCTTTGTTGTTGTAGCCGTGATGTAGGACCGGAGATCAGGACTGCCCCCACATGTTGGTCATGGTTGCTCTTGTTATGACCTTTTTAGTTGTAAACAACATTGGACTCTTTCTTCCCATTATATGGATTTCTCTGAGTATCAGAGGATGTAGCCCCTTGGATCTTTCCACTTTTGATGCCAGCTTCGACCCTTTCGCTAGTCAGTATTAGCTCGGTGAACCCGACCGAGGAGCTTCTGATTAGATGATTGAAGAAAGGCCCCATCAAAGTTCCCATAAAGATGTCAATCATCTCCCTATCAGTTAATGGTGGTTGCATTATGCCTGCCAAGTCTCTCCATTTTTGGGCGTACTCTTTGAAGCCCTCGTTGGGACGCATGGTCATATTTTGCAATTACACACGAGTTGGTGCAAGATCAGCATTGTATTGGTACTGCTTGTAGAAAGCAACAACCAAGTCCTCCCAGGTGTGAATGTCAGTTCTTTCTAATTGATAGAACCACTCCAGCTGAGTGCCAAACAAACTCTCTTGGAAGAAATGGATCCATAGCTTCCGGTCAGCAGTGTGAGGCTGAATCTTGCGGACATATGACCTCAAATGCATTTTTAGGACAAGAGATCCCATCATACTTGGCAAAGGTAGAGATTTTGAACTTTGGTGGGATGACCACTCCGGAAGCCAAACCTAACTCTTCAAAGTCCAAGCCAGGTATCTGTTGAATCACCATAGCATTTTGGCGATCCTCCAACTGTTTGTATTTATCATCAGCGAGAGAATACTGCTCTTCAGTGTAGTCAGCCTCCTCTTCGTTAGACCCCAGACGGTGACCCCCTTCTTTTGTCTGATTGTCCCGTTTGGTTGACGGATTTGAGAGATCTAGATTCCTCTTGACTGGTCCTCTAACTCTTCTTCCCAAGTTCAGGACGCCTATTGAATTTTTTGACTTTTTCTTCTTGTCTTTGAGAAAAAGAGTCTTCAAGTCCTCTTGCCCCTTAGCTAAAGCCAGGAACATTTGTTGGAATTGGGCATTTTGTGCTTGGAGATCCTTCACTGTTTGTTCCATATCCATATTACTGAAATAAACAGTAGGAAGATAAGGAGACCTGTATGGGAGAAACCTGTCATGATATGATGCATGATATGTGGATGCATGTTTTCAAGGATCTCACGGGTAAACACAAGAAGATGTTAGAAGTTACTTGCAGCTTTGATTGGAGAACTTTGTACCAGTGGATGTCCTTCCACGAGAATTAAGTTCACCATGTCAAGTGGGTCATAGCTCCTGACTCAAGTTATTGATCTTTGACGGTGTTTGGTTAGAGGGAAATAAATCCACTTTCCCCTTGACAGGCGTCTGGTTCAATAAGACATTGCATCATAGACCCTTGAGATCCTTGAAATGGTTATTGAAAATGCTATGGCATGATGTCATGATGTTATGTACAAGTATGCAAAATAAGCAAGTTGTTATGTACAAATAGTCATATCCACACTGTTTACTGTGGAAAATGGTAAACAATCGCTGGTCCTCCAAAATTCCTAAACTAATGGTAACTTGCAAGATCGACTAGTTGATCTCAAGATGCATGCTAAGAGTTTTTACTATCACACCTATTCCGTCGAAATATTAGTCAAGGGAAATGGTTTTCTTTTGACTGGGGAAATGGGTGTAATGGTTTTCCACACTATGATTTAATCGACTGACTGGTGACTCGTGACCGACAGAAGATATTCATACAAAAGTGAGACTCACTAAACTAATTGGCTGGTGACTCGTGACCAACAAATAGTGTCGAATTGTTTATGTGAAATATAATATAACGTATAGATCTTGCTCGACAGTAAAGAGAAAACAGATAAAGTACTCAAAAGATATAATTGAAAGATAAAGGATTTGCATTGAAATAAAAATGGTGATTCACGTACATCAAGCACTCTTCACTCTTGATTTCCTGATGCTCGGAATGACAGAGTTTTACAAGTGATTTGAGAGTACAAGTGAACACCCGCAAACTATATAAAATATGCCTATTTATAGTGTTTACAATGTAAATACCTAGATAAAATCTACGGCTAACATTAACATCTTGAGGTAACTGCTTCACTAGATGCTGCCACCTATTTGGTGCTCAAACACATCGTGTATTGCTGGTAACTTCTCATGATTTTGAAGTTCCACCTATTTGGCACTTGAACACATTGTGGGTTGATGGTAACCGCCAACAATTCCTCTAAACCTCTTGAACGTAAACTAATTCTGCCTTGCTTCGACACTTTCTTTCTGGAAAAGAATAATCACACTTCTTCTAAGTCCAAGAAGCCCTTTTTTTGTCGACTAAAACCATTTTCGACCAAGTCCTTGTCTTTTACCCTTTGGTCGACTAAACCAGTTTTAACCTCCTGACATGTTCTTTTATTTCTTCCTATTCGACGTAGTTTGATTTCGACAATTTCTGTGTGACTCCTTTCAAGCATTAACTCTACCTTAATAAAACCAGCTTTTCAAACACTGGCTCCCGTTTCCCAAAAAAACCTTTATATTGGAGGATGACTCTTAGCTTATGATAATATATTCATTTACCACATGTACTTTGAATACCTTAAGATTTTCTAAGGTAACACACACTAAGCAGACAAGTCCTTATGTTTAGGCTTGCATGGAGTTTGATAGGTAAGTACCCTCTTGAAGTTTAGTTGGCTTAACCTGTCCTAGTAATAGTAACCGGGTTCTAGGGGATCTCAATATCACTGATCTTTCTTCATCAGACATTGTTTTAACACAATCCTCTTTAATGGCGACCGAAATATCCCGAAAGTCCAATCTCAATGAGCGTAGTATCGAGTATCAACCAATCTTCAATCAAAACCAAAACCGACTATCTCACTACTTCCTAATGGCCAAGGATGAGTCAATTAAAAGGTTATAAAGTTTAGTTAGCGCTTAATGACACTAAGGAAGCCTAATGTTATCCTTGACTGACTCAAGGAACATTAGTACAAACCAAAGTATCACGCAAACGTAGCTATCACTTCGTCCATATTTGTATACCCCGTACAACCTCCATGATTTATTGCTACTTACCTAAAAGTTGCCCCAGATCCGGGTATAAGATCTTTAACAAAAACCCAAACAAGGACCCAAAATGTAAAGCAAGCAAGTCAAACAAGGAAAGCAAGTAAGGGTGATCTAGCCCTAAGGTAACCCCACTTTTAAGTAAATTCCCTAGCAGAGTCGCCAGTTCTATAACGCGGTGGAAGAACTGACTTGGGATGTTTTGGGTTTGATCACAATTGTTACGGATAGCAAGAGTCGCCACTGACTTTTCTTTTATCCAATAAGGAAAGGGAAGGTTATGAAAAGGGAAGGTGTTAGCACCCTTTTCATTCGTAGTTATCTACGGGCTCTTAGTTGCTTGCTAGATCATTTGCTTTTGTTTGAAAATGTGCTTGTGGTATGGGTTTTGAAAGTATTTTGAAAACGTCTTTGTAATGGTTCTCATTTCTATAAGAACGCGTACAAAGTGTTGTTTGGAAAATAGTTCAAAGAAGTGTTTGTGAAATGTGTTTTTGAAAGCAATTTTGAAAAGGTGTCTTTGTAATGGTTCTCGTTTCTATAAGAACGTGTAGAAAGTGTTTGTCTTTTGAAAATGTTTCAAAACAAACGTGTTGGTGTATAAAATGTTTTTATTGTGAGAAAGCGAGCAACTAGGAGCAACCTACCTACTCAAAAGGTCTTAAATGTTTTTTTCCTCCTCCTTTAGATGTTGCTATCTTACCATTGATTTGGTAAGAAACCCCATCGTTGGATGTGAAGGGACGGGTGTGGGACGTTTGAATAGTCATAGAAGGCAACCTATGGGACATTTTAGCAATCTTGTTTAGGGACTAGATCGTTTACCGAAGGCAACATTGAGGGTCATCGAGGGACTACGATCTTTTATTGAGGGTCTTTGCTAAAATGCCCATATTCGAGGGACATGACTATTTTTCCGTGGAAACACGTGGAATTACCCTAGGGGTGCATGTTTGTGAGTAATGTGTTTGATTGTATGTATTTTGTCTTTTGAACTTTTGGTTATCTACTTGTTGTTTTTATCTTGCCATACACCCTAATTACTAACAATGTATGAAAGCAATAAAAATGCGGAAAATAAATCCTAAGCTATTACATCATTTCAGGGATGGGGATACATATTTACAAATGGGGATTGCAAGAATTTAAATCCTAATTATCTATTACAACCATATTGAATTGTACAATACAAAAAAAAAGGAAAGGATTTGTTTTAAAAAAGGGTTTTTTGGTCTTAATAAATTAAAATTAAAATAATTAGTTAATAAAAATAAAATATTTTTTTATGTCTTTTTTATATTAATAAAAAGAGTATTAATGCTAAAAATAATAAAAATAAGAAAGAAAAGGAAAAATAACGAAAACAGGACCAACATGTTGTTGAAAACAAAAATGAGAGGGACCAGAAGTTCTGATGCTAGGCATGCTGTAGTTCAAAAAGAAACGTTAGAGGAAACCAGAAGTTCTGGGTTGCTACACGCTGAAGTTTTGGGTGTTAAAATAGTGAGGAAAACCTAGAAGTTTTGTGTGTTGTGTTACAACAGTGAGAAATACCTATAAGTTTCGTGTGTTGTGTTACAACAATGAGAAAGACCTAGAAGTTCTGTGTGTTGTGTTACAACAGTGAGAAAGACCTAGAAGTTTTGTGTGTTGTGTTACAACAGTGAGAAAGACCTAGAAGTTATGTGTGGTGTTAAAATAATGAGAAAGACCTAGAAGTTCTGTGTGCTGTGTTACAACAGTGAGAAAGACCTAGAAGTTATGTGTGTTGTGTTACAATGGTGGGAAAGACCTAGAAGTTCTGTATGCCGTGTTACAACAATGAGAAAGACCTAGAAGTTATCTGTGATGTGTTACAACAGTGAGAAAGACCTAGAAGTTCTGTGTATTGTGTTACAATAGTGAGAAAGACCAAGAAGTTCTATGTGTTGTGTTACAACAGTGAGAAAAACCTAGAAGTTCTAGTCCTAATTTTGAGCCTAGTTTTCTTCAAGAAGTTATGATCCACAATTTTTCTACTTAGGAAACGATATGTACAGTCTCAACAGTATCATATCTATATTTTTAATGATGATCTGAATGAAAAATTCAAAGTCAGGATGACTTACCTTGAATTTGAAGCACGTGTTTGGGACTTGAGCTGCTGCCTTCGAATGTCCTGGGGTTAGTAAGAAATGGAACAAAAATGTTATGTTCTTTGATTTGAAGGGAAGAATAAGAGTATTGTTTTTTGTGAATTATGGGTTTAAGAGTGTTTGAGTGTTTTCTTCTCTCTCTTTTTGTATTCAATAACTCTCTCCTCAAAAGCCAGCCCCTTAGACGTGTGGTGGAACAACTTATTTATAGATGAATTTGTTGTGAATTTGGGAGGAAAAACAAATGGGATTTTAACCCTTTTGGCATACTGTTCCATTGATTTTTAAATACAACCTTTATGTGCTAATTTGGTGTAAATATGGGGTTCGAGAAAATGCAGGCGTGGACTAGATCAGCAGCAATTTGGAGTGTTGTGGTAGCTGGATGCAGGATTGTGCCATAGCAGTGCAGCAGACTGTTCAAAACGAGGTTTTGGGGCTTGGTGATGTTCTGATCGAAGAGTGGAAACACCAGAGTGAGATTCGAAGGGTGATGTTCTGATCGAAGAATATAACATAGTCTCCATATGCTGAAGAATGAGATTTGAAGGGTCATGTTCTGATCGAAGAATACAACTTCCACATGTTCTGATCGAAGAGTCATGTTCTGAACCATTTTTGCAAATTCTGATTGCACTTGCGTGAAATCTGGCCCAGAAGTTCTGTCCAAGTTCTGACTTAAAAATGCTCAAAATTTAGTAAGTGTTTTAGCTTCAAGGATGTCTTCATGGATTTATAACTTGAAATCCCAGCCTTTCTAGAAGAAGTTTTTTCTGCAATGTTTTAGATCTAATTGAGATCTATAACTTTCATGTCAGAAGTTCTGATTGAATCATCTTGCATCATGATGAAAATCTGGCCCAAAGTTATGAAATTATCATATTTTCTTAACACATAAAATTTTCTAAGTGTTTAGAAATTTGACTTTTCAAAGTAATCTTTGACTTTTGATTTATTGATGAACCAACTTCATGTCTTGATGAAATATGATTTTTGAAACTTGATTTTCATCAAAAAGTCAAAGTTTGACTTTTCAGTGTGCATTTGACCATTTTTCCCTTGTGAATGACTTTCTTGGAAAATTGTAGTCCGAGACTTGAAACTTGACAGAAGCAATCCTGAGGGTCCAGGATGATCCCTTGAGAAATGAGAGGGAAATTTTGGGGTACAACAGAGACCTAGGAATTTCAGAAGTTTCTTTTGTCATTTCTTTGTAACTTTTGTTTCAGTTGAACTTACTAATAAAAAGTCTTTTGCTTCTATTTTGTTTAAAAGAGTTTAGATTCTATAAGACCTTGAAAATATTGCATAAGTATATCATGCATATCATCACATAAACAGGTTTAAGGACAGGTTTCTTATCTTTTTGCTGTTTATTTTAGCAAAAAGAAATGGCTCACGGACAGAATATTAAGCACCTTCAAGCCCAAAATGCTCAATTCCAGCAGGTGTTCCTTGCTCTGGCTAAGGGACAAGAAGACCTGAAGGCTCTTATTCTCAAAGACAAGAAGAAAAAGACAAAGAAACTAGTGGGTGTCCTGAATATGGGAAGGAGATTCAGAGGACCAGCAAAGCGAGCTCTAGAATTCGCAACTCCGTCAAATGAGGGGGACAATCAGGAAGAAAAGACAAAAGAAGAAGACCACAGTCCAGGGTCTGATGAAGAAGAGGCTGACTATGCTGAAGAGCAGTATCCTCATGTTGATGACAAATACAAACAGCTAGAGGATCGTCTCAACGCCATGGAAATTCAGAGGGTACTTGGTCTGGATTTTGAAGAATTAGGGCTGGTTTCTGGAGTGGTCATTCCACAGAAGTTCAAGGTTCCTGTGTTTGCTAAATATGACGGGGTTTCATGTCCTAAGTTTCATATGAGGTCTTATGTCAGAAAGATCCAACCTTACACCGCTGATAGGAATTTTTGGGTGCATTTCTTCCAGGAAAGTTTATCGGGGACTCAATTGGAATAGTTCTATCAGTTGGAGGGAACCAATATCCACAACTGGGAGGATCTGGCTGCTGCTTTCTACAAGCAGTACCAATACAATGCTGACCTCGCTCTAACCTGTACTCAACTTTAAAGCATGTCTATAGGTTCTAGCGAGGGCTTCAAAGATTACTCCCAAAAGTGGAGAGATCTTGCAGGAAGAATCCAGCCTCCTCTATCTGATAGAGAGCTGGTAGATATGTTCTTGGGAACTTTGTCTGGTCCATTTTTAACCACTTGATTGGAAGCTCTTCAGTTGGGTTCACTGAGTTGATATTGACTGGTGAACAAGTAGAAGCTGGTATCAAGAGCGGTAAGATTCAGAGAGATTCATCTTCAAGTACAGTGAAGAAACCATTCTCTAGGAAGAAGGAAGTAAGTGTTGTCTACGGTCATAGGAATCAAAACAAATCTAAACACCGTCTAACGGTAGGAGTTGTGATGATCCCCAACCCTGCGCCTAATCAACAACAAAAATATCAGCGCAGGAAGGATGCACCCAGAAGACAGTTCACCCAACTTAACATGTCCTTATCTCAGATTTTTCCACACTTGTTGAAGTCTAATCTGGTCACTCTGTGGGAGGCTTCTAAAAATTCAAATACTACATCTCCCCGTTATAATCCAAATGCTCGATGTTCCTACCACTCCAACAGTCTGGGGAATGATACAAATGATTGTTGGGCTCTGAAGAATAAAGTGCAAGATATTATTGAGGCAAAGGAGATTGAATTTGATCCTCCTGAGACCCCTAATATGATAAATTCACCCATGCCCAAGCATGACCAGGGTATTAGTGTTGTTGATGATGACTTGTTTGTTTCTTCTATTGATGAACTAGCTACTCCTCTTCTAACTGTTAAGAAGAATCTCTTGTGAGTCGATTTATTTCCGGGCTATGGTGAAGGTTTTCACCGGTGTACGTCTCTACCTAATGGTTATTTGTTGTTGAAGATAGGTGTGCAACGCCTGATGAACAACAAGGAAATTCTGTTTGAGAAGACTCCTTCTACAAGAAGTCTGTGTGAAAATGTGTCAATTATTACCATTTCTGACAAACCTCCCAGGGTCTCCTCCAAAAGACCTGTCAGGATTACATCCACTCCTAAGGTTGCTCCTTTGATTATCACCTTTCCATGGCCCATACCATATTCCTCTGACAAAGCTGTTCCTTGGAATTATGGAGCTGACATATACTACCATGGCGTCAAGCAGGACCTCCTGGCCATTAAAAATGAAGATATTGAAGATACTGATCCTAATGTTTACAAAATTTTTGGGACTAGTAAAATCACCAGAAGCGGGAGGATTTTCTCTCTTGAAATCTCTCCGAAGACTGTTGCCACTCCTTTTGTTATTCCTGCTCATACTCCTGTTACTCCTGTTGCTACCCCTATTGTCATTCCTGTTGTTATTCCTGCTACTAAGTCAGCTAAGACTCGGGGAAAAGAATTACTTTTCGAGCCTTCCTGGACGGAGGAACCTAAAGAAACCATTCCCGAAGCCTCCAAAAAGAAATGGAGAAGATACTGAAAATCATACAGAAAAATGACTACAATGTTGGGGAACAATTGGGGAAGACCCCTTCAAAAATTCCAATGTTGGCCTACTGTTATGCTCTGAAGCCCATGCTAAGGCTTTGGTGAAGTTCCTGAAGTCTGCTCATGTGCCGTAAGAGACTTCTGCCGACCAATTTGAGAACTGTGTTGCTAGTCTGACTGCTGACAATGGACTCGGTTTCTCCGATGCTGATTTGACATCCAAAGGAAGAAAGCATAATGATACCATGCATGTCTCTATTGAGTGCAGGGGCACTACCCTGGCTCATGTCCTATTTGATATGGATTCGTCGCTAAATGTTCTACCCAAGGGTTCTTTAGACAGATTGGACTATGAAGGACTAACTTTGAAGCCTAGTAATATTGTGGTGAGGGATTTTGATGGTTCTAAGAGAATGGTGCACAACGAGGTGGACGTTCCTATTAAAGTTGGTTCTCAGACCTTTGACTCTACTTTTTTACGTGATGGACAACCGCTCGTCTTACTCTTGTTTGTTGGGTCGCCCTTGGATCCGTGGGGCCGGTGTTGTTACTTCTACTTTGCATCAAATGTTGAAGTATCCGGTTAATGGGAAGATTGTTACAATCCATGGTGAAGAAGAGTATATGGTGAGCCATTTGAACTCTTTTAGGTATGTTGAGATGGACAGAGAGTTCATTGAAATCCCCTGCTAGAACTTTGAAGAGGTTCCTTAGACAATTGCTGCTACCAAGACTGTTGCTAGTGTCCCAAAGACTACCAGACCTCCATTGAATATGGCTTCTCCGAAGGATGCCAAAGTTGTAGTTGAAGAAGGTGAGATTACTATCTGGGGCCAGCTTCCTGGCATCCTCTACAAATCCGACAAGTTTGGTTTGGGTTTTATTTCAGGAGCTCAAAAAGCGATTTGTCGCGCTGGAGGACCACCACTATGTCTCAACAACCATGGAATCAATGCTTTGGAGGACAGTGACAGTGACTGCGACATGAACAATTGGATATTCCCAACTACCAACGATGGACTCAACAATTGGACGTCTAGAGACTTTGTTCCCATTACTTTCATCAAGGAGTATTTGTTTTTTTTTGTTTTTTTTTGGGATATGTAACATTTGAACAATTAAAACTTTAAAGCCTTGTGTCTTACCCGAGGCACAACGATCTATTTGTGAGGGTTATCATTTCACTTTCATATGTCATAAATAAATAATTGGATGTTTTGCATACAAATTTTACGCTCTTTGTCTTTCTTTTCTGCTTTTACTTTATCAAAATAATTATGCTCTTACACACACCCATATATCAAACTGCAGATCCACATCCACTCTGGATCCCATTGATAACGGTTATGCTATTGCTAATTATGACTTTGAAAATATGATCTACCAAGCCGAGGACGAAGGTGAGAAAGATTGTAAAGTACCAGGAGAACTTGCTAGTATGTTACAACAGGAGGAAAGAGCCATACAGCCTCATGAAGAGCCAGTCGAGATGGTAAACTTGGGTACTGAAGAGGATAAAAAGGAAGTCAAGATAGGTTCAAACTTGGAGCATAGTGTCAAAGAGCGGTTAATTCAGATGTTACATGATTATGTGGAGATCTTTGCCTGGTCATACGAAGACATGCTGGGGCTGGACACTGATATTATGGTTTATGGACTGCCAACGAAAGAAGACTATCCTCCAGTAAAGCAAAAGGTTTATCGTATGCATCCTGAGATGTTAGAAAAGATCAAGGTTGAAGTTATCAAAAAGTTTAACGTCGGGTTCTTAGCTGTTACTTCTTATCCCTAATGGGTTGCTAATGTTGTTCTGGTACCTAAGAAGGACGGTAAAGTACGTATGTGTGTGGATTACAAAGATTTGAATAGGGAGAGCCCAAGGATGACTTTTCACTTCCCTATATTGATGTTCTGGTTGACAACACCGTGCAATATAAGATATTCTCCTTCATGGATGGTTTCTTCGGGTATAATCAAATTAAAATGGCACCTGAAGATATGGAGAAAATAATCTTCATCACACAGTGAGGCACTTTCTGCTACAAAGTTATGCCATTTGGGTTGAAGAACACTGGGGAAACCTATCAGCGTGCTATGGCAGCTTTGTTTCATGATATGATCCATCACAAGATAGAGGTCTACGTCGATGATATGATAGCCAGGTCTCATACTGAAGAAGAGCACCTTGATCACCTACAAAAACTATTTGAAAGACCGAAGAAGTACAAGTTATGACTGAACTCGAACAAGTGCACCTTTGGAGTAAGGTCTGGTAAGCTCTTAGGCTTCGTTGTTAGTGGCAAAGGTATTGAAGTAGACCCTGCAAAGGTTAAATCTATACAAGAAATTCCAACTCCCCGCAGTAAAAAGGAGGTTAGGGGATTCTTGGGACGTCTAAACTATATCGCCATATTCATTTCCCACCTGTAATACGGTGGGAGAACTAACTTGGGTGTTTTGCGTTTGATTGCAATTATTGATGGTAGCAAGAGTCGCCACCGACTTTTCTTTTATCCAACAAAAGAAAGGGTGAAAAGAACAAGAAATACCTTTAGAGATGTTTTCTTGAGTTCGGGGGGTAGGTTATGTAAAGGGAAGGTATTAGCACTCTTTTCATCCGTGGTTATCTACGTCTTCTTAGTTGCTTGATAGATCACTTGCTTTGTTTGAAAATGTGCTTTGTGGTGTGGGTTTGAAAATATTTTGAAAAAAAACGTCTTTGTAATGATTCTCGTCTCTATAAGAATGCGTTCAAGGTGTTGGTTTTTTTAAAAATGGTTCAAAGAGGTGTTTGTTGTGGAAGATGTTTTTGAAAGTGATTTGGAAAAGCGCCTTTGTAATGATTCTCGTCTCTATAAGAATGCATACAAAGAGATTTTACTTTTGAAAGATGTTCCAATTGAAGGTGTTGGTGTAAAAATTGTTTTTTAGTCGTGAGCAAGCAAGCAACTACGAGCATCCTACCTACTCAAAAGGTCTAATGTTATTTTCCTCATCCTTTATATGTTTCTATCTTACTATTGATTTAGTAAGAAACCCCATCATTAGATGTGAAGGGACGGACGTGGGTCATTTGTATAGTCATAGAAGGCAACCTATGAGACGTTTTAGCAATTTAGTTAGGGACTAGATCGTTTACCGAAGGCAAAATCGAGAGACATCGAGGGACTACGATCTTTTATCGAGAGTCTTTGCTAAAACGCCCATATTCGAGGGATATAACTATTTTTCGAGGCAACAAGTGAGATTACCCTAGAGGTGCATGTGTGTGAATAATGTATTTGATTGCATTCATTTAGCCTTGAATTTAAGGTTGTCTACTTGTTGATTTTATCTTGCCATACACCCTAATTACTAACATTTATAAAAGCAATAAAAATGCGGGAAAATAAAGGTTCTATGCTATTACATGTTTTTTGGGGGATGGGGTATACAAATGTACAAGTGGGGGTTGCAAAAAATGAAAGTCCTAATTATTACAACCATATTGAATGTAAATATATAGAAAATATAAAGACAAAAAATAATGTAAAAAGAGAGAAAGAAAAGGCATCCTGATTTGAAGGAAGTGCTATTCGATTTCACACATTTTTCCATCTTTTGATTGGGGCTAGAAGTCAGTGTTAGCATGCACTCTTCGATTCTCCCTTCTTGCTGCTTCTTTTGATTGGGCCTGGGAGTCAAAGTGAGTGGGCACCCTTCGATTCACACTCCCTGTCCTTTTGTTTGGTTTTCCATTATGAAGCAGTAAGGGGTGAATCCTAAGGCTTCGATTCACATGAAACCTTTTCTTTCATTTGAGTCTGTACAGGTTAGTTCTAACATATACTTGGACAAGGAAAGCATGCAATCAAAAGGATAAAAATAAAAAGTGAACAAATGTTATTTACATGCTTGAAACGAAAGGGTTAAGGTCAGGGTGACTTACCTTGCTTGAAGCTGGAATGTATACGTTGGACCTTGAGTTGCTGCCCCGGGCGCTCCTGGATTCGAAGGAAAGAAACAAGTGTGGTGTTTCTTTGACTGTATTCGAAGGCTAAGAAGAGTGGAGTTGTGTTTGTTGTTTTTGTATTTGAAGGAAAGGAAACAAGTGTAGTGTTTCTTTTACTGGATTCAAAGGAAAGAACAAAATATGGTTTTTTGATTTTGGGTTTGAGAGTGTGTTAAGTGTTTGATGATTTTTCACACGACCAAAGTTTCTCCAGCTACCAAAAGCCCCCTAGATGTGTTGTCCAGCCCCCTTAGATATGACATGAAACCTCTTATTTATATATGAAGTTGGTTGAAGTTTAGGAGGGAAACAAAAGAAATTTGAACAAATTGGGTATGCTGTTGTTATAATTTTCGAGATGCAGTATTTGTATGCCAAATTGGTGAAAATATTAGAGCAGTGTAGCGGGACTGCTATGCAGCAGTTTTGGAGTATTGTGGCCAGTGCATCAGGCTTGGACTTGCAGCACATAGGAATCTGGCCAACAAGCATCTTTGAATATTTCTTTTGTTTTGACCAACTAGATCCATCCTTTGACCAGGCTCCTCTTCAGACAACAATATTTGTTTCCAATCAGTGTCCTTCGAATGGGTACTTTGTGTATCCTTCATTTTGAACCAATGTGTGTTTTCTTTTGAAGGGACCACATGCATCACTTGCGTGCATCACTTGCAATTTCTTCGAATGGGCCAACAAGGTTTATCCTTAGAATGGAACACCCACGTATGCCCCTTTAAATCCATCAATACATGTCCTTCGAATGGGGAAAATGTATGTCCTTCGAATGGACCATGTGCCTGTCCTTCGAATGCGCCAGTTGTGTATCTTTTGAAAGGGGAACCCAGGTATGTCAATGCATGTCCTTTGAATGGGACACCCAAGTATGTCATAGTGCAGAAACTATGTGTGTTGAAGGTTTTCAAGGGTGGAATCGAAGCTTGCATGTAGGAGGTCCCTGCCTTGTGAATTGAAGGAAATCTTTCAAAAGGTCGTTGGCTTCTGAATCGAAGGAAAGCTGCAGGAGGCCATTTCCTTATGCCTGTTGGCATGAAGGAAGTTCATGCCTTGTGAATTGAAGGCAAGTGTAGAGAAGGCACTTATCTTCTAAATCGAATGGCGCCAGTAGGAAGCCAACGCCTTCTAAATCGAAAGAAAGCTGCAGAAGGCCATTGCAATGTGCACCAAAAGCCAACTTGTAAGGGGTCATTGGTGTAATCGAAGCTTACATGTAGGAGGTCCTTGCTTTGAATCAAAGGAAGCTTTCATAAGGTCATTACCTTATTAATCTAAAGAAGCCAGTAGGAAGCCACTAACTTCTGAATCGAAGGACACCAACATGAGGCCCTTCCCTTTTGAATCGAAGGAGGTTGTTTCAAAGGGAAATAAATGCCCAGTCGAAGCTTGTATAAAGCAAGCAAGCAAAAGTCCAATGCTTCAAATTTGAATCAATTTTGAAGGAGGTCAGGTGCTCAATTGAAACCCCTTAATCAAGCCTGCTTGAAGGAAGCTAGATGCCTAATCGAAGCAAATTTGTGCAGCCTTGACTTAGTAGAAATTTTGTGAGAGAAATCTCTGAGAAATGAGAGGGAAAATTTTAAGGTACAACAGCTGCCCCTGTTCATTCTTCTTAAACCTGAAGAGTTAGATTGGCGAATCCTCCATTCATGACTTGAAGGTGGAAGATGATTGAACACTAGAGTGCCCAGAAATTTGCACTCGATGATTTGGTGGTTGATTGTATAGGGCATGGACTTAAAGATGCCATTTAGAGAGATGATGGAGAGTTGTTGGAGGTGGGCTTATAGATGCCACCCAAAAGTGATTGTTGACAAAAATTAGACTAAGTCTAAGCTTGACTTCAACTGGAAAAGAATCACAATAAATCTTTCGTTGATTCAACAGAACCAGAAGAAGTGTCTACCAAAACGAAATCAAGATAAATTGTTGATTGATTCAAACTGAACCAGCATAGGTCTTGAATAATCTTTAACTGGAAAAGAATCAGAATAAATCTTTGGAGCAATAACTGAACCAGAGAAAGTGTCTACCAGTAAGGAATCAGGATAAACCATTGATCGATTTAAACTGAACCGGCAGAGTTCTTGAATAATCTTTAACTGGAAAAGAATCAGAATAAATATTTGGAGCAATTTAACTGAACCAGAGAAAATGTCTACCAGAACAGAATCAGGATAAACCATTGATCAATTTAAACTGAACCAGCAGAGGTCTTGAATAATCTTTAACTGGAAAAGAATTAGAATAAATCTTTGGAGGGATTTAACTGAACCAGAGAAAGTGTCCACCGGAACGGAATCAGGATAAATCATTTGTTGTACCCCAAAATTTACCCTCTTTATTTTCATACACGCATATCATTGGTTTTAAGGTTATGGAATAAAGTTATATTTAGCAAGCTTCGTCATGTTACAAGTGACGCTTATTTCGCCAATGGATATTCTCAGAGTATTTTCCGCGCTGAAGATCGGTTCACCGTTTTGCAACAATTTGGGGTTCATAGATTCACAAGTACAACCCGGGGCATCATATTTAGGTGTTATTTCGCTAAGATATCTCTGATAACGTATTCTCAAGTTCAGGTTCGGCTCGAGAGCCAATTCTTTAAAGAAGGTCTCCGAATGTGTGAGTTTTCTCGAAGAAATATGGTGAAAAAGTGTATTGAAAGTGAAGTTTTTATGCACTAAAAAATTCATAACTTGAAGATCGTGGCTCTTTTTGAACCTGTTCCTGTGGACAAAATTCCGTCTTGACGTCATCTATGTTTTCATCTCTCACGGATGGAAGTCAATTTCGATCAGAAGGTCTTCAAAAATGTTGATTTATCAAGTATTTTTATACATAAAATTTGTGATAGAAGTTTATTTGTGTCATGTTCAGAAAATCATAACTTGGTCAATTTTCATTGTATTGAGCTGGTTCCAGCGTAAAAATTTCATAAATTGAGTTGACTACGTTTTCACAAGAGGTATCGAGTTCGAACGGTATCCAAAAGGCCTTCTTTTTTTTCCCATAATGCACGTGACGCACAAAAAATCCTGAATGCTGAATATTATTTCATCTGGGTCGAAACTTAGAAAATTCATAACTCGGTCAATTTTTATCGGATCAGGCCCATCTTTTTACACAATGACACTGACTCAGAGATCTACAACTTTTCTTCCAAAGTCGAGACCGGGTTCTGCTCCGATCAATACCAGACTTTTATTGAAGAACGTGTCAGAATTGATACTGGAGCCCAAAATAAGTTTGTCTGAGGCGAAACTTCAAAAATTTATAACTAATTCACCGTTTATCCGATTGAGCCCTTTTTTGGACAGGAATTAGTTCTCGATGTCGGCTACATTTTTTTTTCATATTTCAATTTCTTAAATTTCACTTAAATCCCTGAAATTTAGCCTGGAACGTGTCAGACTCAAGTGAATAAAAATCTGCACTATTGCTTGTGGTTATTGGAGGCTCAATTGCACATTCAAAGCTCATATCTTTGCTATAATATCCATTATATAATCTTATTCTTTTCACAGAAACCGGACACGAAAAAAAACCTTTGCCACAACCTTGTCAAAATATCAAATTCCTTTAAGAACCCTAAAACATTAAAATCCTTATTACAAACCTCCTTCTCACTACAAACAAGTCATCCTTGTGACAAACCTCCATCTCACTACTTCTCTAGTAAGGATTTGGACCACCGTAATGGTCCCATGCAGGGTTATTATAAAACGCCAAATCCAAAACAGAACAACCACCAATGCATGGCGAGGCAGACATCCTGAGAAGGTTAAGGGCGTGGGTTTAACACCCACCCCTATTGATTTTGGTTTTCTTCCTTTTTATTTATCTTTTTACCTATTTTCATTCTTTCTGTTTAAAATCTTTTTCATAAAACTTAACATTTTTCACAAACCTTTGATTTTTCATAATAAACTCGAATAATTAATTTTAGATTTTTTTAAATTTAATTTTAGGTTTTAAATTAATTTTTGGTTCAACACTCACCCCTGGCATTTGTATTATTTATATTTTCTAACCCTATTTTTCATTGATGTTTCTTCCCCTATCTATTTTTTGGCAAACTTAATTCTTTCTTGTTAATCATTACACATAAAATATTTTTTTAAAACTTTTTTTTAATTAAAATTAATTAGGTTTTAGGTTTTTTTAATTAACCCTTTTTTAAATTAAAATTAATTAGGTTTTTAGGTTTTTTTTAATTAACTTTTTTCAAAATAAACCTTTTTTTAATTAAAATTAATTACATTTTAGGTTTTTTAATTAAATTTTTTTTCTCTCAAAATTAACCTTTTTTTAATTAAAATTAATTAGGTTTTTAGGTTTTTTTTAATTAACTTTTTTCAAAATTAACCTTTTTTTAATTAAAATTAATTTGGTTTTTAGGTTTTTTTAATTAACCTTTTTTTTTCAAAATTAACTTTTTTTTAATTCGAACTAATTAGGATTTAGGTATTTTAATTAACTTTTTTTCAAAATTAACTTTTTTTTATTAATTAAAATTAATTAGGTTTTTTAGGTTTATTTAATTAATTATCATAAATCATTTTTTTCATAAAAAATCACCAAAACATTTTCTTTGCTATTTTTATCTTATTTTTATTTTTCTAGATAAAGTGTATAGGGCGCATTCAACTGTAATAGCGTAGCTTTATTTTTCCCGTATTTTTTTTTACCATTATCATGTAATTGCTTCCGGGATGTAATAGTTTTAGGATTTTTTTTCCGCACTCTTCACTATTATGTAACTGCCCTAAAGCTCTGTAATAGCTTAGGTTTACATGTCCGCCTTTACCTTCTGCTACTATATTTTATGCAATGCTTAGATTAATAGGATTGTATGGAAAGATAAAAACGAACGATAGAAAACCCTAATTGCAAGATAAATATAACTGAAAAAACACACTGTTGCACACTTGCACCCCTAGGGTACTCCCCATTTGGTTGCCTCGGAAAAACAATGGTCATATCCCTCGAACATAGGGATACCCTTAGCAAAGACCCTCGGTTAAAGTAATCATAAAGATCATAGTCCCTCGATGTCCCTCGAGTTGCTTACGAGAAATGATCTTGTCCCTCGATGTTGCCTATGAATATATGATGGCAGTCTCTTCGAACTGCTAAGGTATCCTTATATGTTACCTTCAATGACCATTACGTCCCTTTCGATTGTCCCTTAAACTCCAAGATGGAGCTACCTACTCCTTAATAGTAGGATAACGCTGTCTAAAGGAAATAGGAAAATGAACATACTTTTCTCGAGTAGGTAGAAACTTTTAGGTACTTGCTCAAAACAACAAATTTTTACACATACACTTTCAAACAAGCTTTTGAAGCAAAGTTTTCAAAAATATTTTATCACACCCTTGAGGAATGATACAAGGGTTACCATAAAGTGTAATATCGCACTAAGGCAAACTTCAAAACTTTTTCAAACACACAAACACACGAAAGAAATTTCAAAAATGAGCAAGTACCTAAGAGCCCATGGAAAACCATGGATAGAATGGGTGCTAACACCTTCCCTTTCTATAATCTACTCCCCGTACTCAGAAACATCTCGAAAAAGGTTTTTCCTGTTCTTTTCCCTTTTCCTTTGTTGGATGAAATAAAAGTTGGTGGCGACTCTTGCTTACCATACATTTGCGAACAAAAAATGCAAAACCAGTAGTAACAAAAAACAGTCGATTCTGCGACCGTATCACAGAACTGGTGACTCTGCTGGGGATATGATTTATAAAGTAGGGTTTACCTTAGGATCTAGGTCATTTTAATTGCTTCTTTGGCTTGTCTTGTTTGATTTAATTTTAAGGGTATCCTGTTTGGGTTGTTTGGATCCTAAACCCGGATCGGGGAATTCCTTTTAGGTAAGTAGAAATAAACTGTGAAGGGGCTGTGCGGGGTATACTGACACGGTTAAAACAGTAGCTACATTGATGGATACCTTGGTGTGTACCGGTAGCCCTTGAGTAATCAAGGAGAATACGAGGCCGCTACGTGGTATCATAAAGCATCAATTGACCTTAACATCTTAATTGACCAACTTGACTTTTTAGGACGTAGTGAGATAGCCGTATTTGGTGTAAACCCAAAGTCGGTTAATACTCGATGCTACACTCATTGAGGTTTGAATCTTGAGCTTTGTTTGGTGGTAAGTCAATTGTCTATCGGAACGAAATTTGGGGGAAAGATTGATGATATTGAGATCCCTTAGAACCTGATTATTATTTCTAAGACAGGTTGAGCCAACCAAACTTTAAGAGGGTACTACCTTAAAACCCATGCAATCCTAAACATAAGGCTGCTTGTGTGACTTGTTTGCCTTCATTGTCTAACAACTTAAATTTTTTGCAGGATTGTGTTTGTCACCTTGCATTTTTGCTTGACGCATAGCATGCACATCATAGCATTGTACCATAGCATTTCCTTAACCATTTCAAGGATGTCAAGGGTTTGCGATGCAGGTTATGATAAATCAGACGTCTAACAAGGGGCAAGGGGATTTATTTTCCTCTAGCCAATGTCGTCAAAAGATCAAAACTCAACAACTTGAGTTAGGGGCTATGACCCACTTGATATGGTGAGCTTGACTCTTGTAGAAGGACCTTCAACTATACGAAGTGCTTCAATCAAAGCTGTAAAGTTCAACGCCTAACATTTTTCTTGTTTACCCCGCGAGATCCTTGAAAACATTTGCATATCATACATGTCATTGCATAACAGGTAATCTCTAGTACATGTCTCTCATGTTCTCGCTGTTTATTTCAGCAATGCCTCTCAAACAAGACAACAGAGACCTCTAAACTTAAGAGGCTCAGTTCATAGGAATGTTCCTAAACCTATACAAGGGGCAGGAAGAGTTGAAAGCACTCCTCGCTGGGAATCTGACCAAGAAACGTCCTGACAACAACAAGGATGACCAGGTTGAACAACTGCAAGCTAAGATGGAAAGGATGAGAACCCAGATGATCAGTCAAATGGCTCTTATCCAAAGCCTAGCCCGGGGACAAGAGGAGCTAAGAATGCTCGTCATCAAACTTCATCAAGACGGTCGCAACCGTATGAAACAAACAGTAGAGGCTGAGGATCAAGTCGTTAATCAGCCCCTTTTGAGACAAGGAGTTGTCTTGTTGGAGAGTGGACCTTTCCAATTCGCTGCTACATCACGAGCCCAACCACAACCTCGCCAACAACCACAGGGTAATCGGTGTAAGCGGGATTCATTCACTAGGCAATATACCAAACTCAACATACCAATATTGCAAGTCTTGCAACACATGTTGAAATTGAATTTGGCCACATTGAGGGATCCTCCTACAAATCCTAATACTGTCTCTCCAATGTATAACCCAAATGCAAGGTGTGAATACCACTCCAACAGTCTGGGGCATGATACTGATAGTTGTCGGACATTAAAATGCAAAACTCAAGACCTGATCGATGAGGAAGCATTGGAATTCACACAAGATGGTCAACTAGAATTCTTATGTTATCCCTCCAAGGCACGCCATCCGAAGTGACAAGATCAGACGAAGAAGATTTTGTTCATTAGGATTTTCAATTTGTATTTTTATTTTGATTGTTTGAACATTTATTCATGTCAAACTTTGTTACTTTATCAATGCATTGCATATGTCTGTTGTGAATTAATTCATTCGTATTCACTATATTTAAATTTCTTTCCTTTTGTAATATTCAACTCTCGATCAAAAGCTCTGAGCCTTTAGAGGGGGGATAACGAAAATGATACCGCAATCTCTACAATATGCTTTTGAACATACCCCGCTAACGATGTGCAAGCATTGTTTCAAATCCTAAACAATGGAGTAATAAGGAAGATAATCCCTAGTCAACCCCTTTGAGCCTAATAAGTAGGAGTTTTTCTTTTCACACAAATTAAAACCCTTAATCATAACTTGGGGCAGGGTGGTTTTCTTAGTTAATTCAGATGCGTATTCAGTCACAATATTCTACTTCATACATAATGAATGGCATCAAAGACGTCCTTCCAAATCAGAATATGGTGATGGTTCCGCATAATCATTAAGAACAGGCAGTCATTATTTTTCAAAAGAAAATCCCGCTAAGTCAAAACCTATGAAGGAGACTTAAGAAAAAAAATGGGGCATCTCGCTGACTGTAAACACAAAAGAAACAGTTCAGGCAAAAGTAGGGATAACAAAATCAAAAAAAGAGGTCCTATAAATCCTCGACAAAAAGAAGATTACAAAAATGACTGCCTTTTCAAAACAAACATTCAGTATCCGAACCATCACCGGAGTATCAAGGACGTTCCAAAACTCATCTGGGATTCAAAATGCACAATTAACTGAGCATAGGACTGAAGAACATCATGAAGAGTGGGTTGGATACAAATAAAATTTGAGCCTTTATCCTTTGTTTATTGAACCATAAACCAAGCCACTTTATAACCCTTAAAAGTCCTAGCTGAAGCATGGGTTAGTTCAAAAGCATATTGTTACAAAAGGTATCCTGACTCCTGTAGGGTTTTCTATAAATCCCGAGTTGACATAACACTTTTACAAAATTTGTTTGTTTTACTAAAAAATGAATTTTCAAACTTCAAGACAGATATAAGCTTTGCATTCTTAAAATAGCATTGTTTGCATATTACTATTTGTTCAACAAAAGAGAAATTCGCACGACGGATATTCAGTGAACAAAGATCTTCTCAATGAACAGAATCACCTCGGACGGAAAGACATTCCATTGGTAGGCCTTTCATAATTAAGGGGCATAACATGATGTCCAGCTGATCTAGGGCAGTCAAGTCAAGATTCAAGGAATCTCTCAAAGATGCCAAGTAGCCAGGGGAAGATCTTCATCTGAATCACTTGGGGTATTGGACATGAATTCCAGCAACGAATCTTGTACAATCAAACGAGCATCTTTTAGCAGTGTGGCAACACTTACTACTATGGACAGTGATAATTCTCCGTACCCGGTAAACGTGGACATAGTCAGAAAATACTATGCATGAAAAAGACATTCTAGGTTGACTGGCCTAGGTAAAAATAAGGGCGTTCCGACGAATCAAAAGGGTTCAGGCAAAAATTAGGGATAAAAACAAAAAATATGTACACCCGGCAAGTCGAAAACCTGAAAAGGCGGCTTGAGCAAAAAAGGGTATCCCGGTGGACTGAAAATATGAAAAGATAGTCCAGGAAAAAGTTAGGGATTAAAGCGTACGACTATGTCCTGTCATCTCGTCACTTGTCTAATCAGTAGAAGGTTTACTACCCTGATCTGCATTCACCAAGGACTCCAAGAGTGGGGATAATAGTCAAACCATCTACAAAATCCTCTGTTGATACTTTCTACAACATGTATCAATACAGGGGCATTCAACTAAAAGGTCACCGCCATACTCTCAGCTTACAACCTATTGATGTCAGGTGTTCTCATACCCTCGGCAGAATAAAATCTCCAAATTTCTGCTCCAATGAAAATCCACCAATGAAGTCGCCAAGCTTCTCGGGATTCCCCAAGCAGATTATAGAGTTTCCCTTTCCCAATCGAAACATTCTGAATAAAGCAGATTATCATCTAGAAATGGTTCAGGTACGATCCAAGAATGGATGTTATCCTGACACCTACTCCTGATTCTCATCTAGAAACGGTTCAGGTACGATCCAGAGACGGATGTCATCCTGACACTTACTCCATATTCTCATCTAGAAACAATTCAGGTATGATCCAAGACGGATATCATCCTGATACTTATTTAGATCATCTTCTAGCAACAATTCAGGTACGATCCAGAGACGGATATCATCCTGATACTTATTACAGATTATCTTCTAGCAACAGTTTAAGCACGATCCAGAGACGGATATCATCCTGATACTTATTAAAGATTATATTCTAGCAACAGTTCTGGTACAATCCAGAGACGGATATCATCCTGATACCTATTCATACCATCTTATAGCAATAGTTCAGTTCAAATACGATCTAGAGACGGATGTCATTCTGACGCTTATTTCAACATATAGATCCATCCACAAATCCTCCGCGAGTACTTTCTATAATAGGTACGGGGGCATAAACGTCTTGATACGAAGTCACCATTACATGCGCCCCTGTGACATCTACACTCCCCACAGAGTAAAGGCAACCAAAGCTTTGACATCGGCTTCCCCAAACAGGAGCTACTTTCCCCAGTAAAGTTCCTTCAGAGAGCCAACGTCTATATTCCCCAGTTGAATTTTATAATCGCAAGTGGTTCATAAAGTTTTTTCCTAAGCAGAGTTTATTTCTCTGAATACAGAAGCTCAATCCCCAACAGAGTTTATTCCTCCAGCTACAGAAATTCATCCCCCGCAGAGTTATTCTCAAGAAGAGTCTCCCTCCGGCAGAATATTCATAAACAGAAAGGGGTAAATCCACGACATAGTCATCTCCGTTCACCATCCCCAACGGAAGTAGAAGAACCACTTTTTCCACAACAGTCAGGAATTCAATTTCCAGTACTCTCCAGCAGCAGTTAGGGATTTATTTTTCCAGACTCGGATATGTCACAATAGAATTTCATGTTCATACATCATGAGATGCGTATACATATTGCATACAACATAATCTCATTTATTTTGAAAACATCATCACACAATGCATTTCATGCATCGCATATAATTAAACTTGTACCTTTTCAGGAAAGATGGTTATCATCAACAATTCCAACAGTCCAAGATTAAATCCATGAAGCTATACATGTCATATCTGCAGACAACTAATGGAAAATCAGTTCCCGAAACCAAACGGGTCAACTAATCTACATGATCAAATGAAGCAGCCCTACTACCCAGGCTTTATTTTGAAGTAACCCTACTACCCAGGTTCCTTCTTATAGCCCTACTACCCAGGCTTTTATTTCAAAGTAACCCTACTACCCAGGTTCCTTCTCATAGCCCTATTACCCAGGCTTTTATTTCGAAGTAACCCTACTACCCATGTTCCTTCTCATAGCCCTACTACCCAGACTTTTATTTCGAAGTAACCCTACTACCCAGGTTCCTTCTCATAGCCCTACTACCCAAGCTTTTATTTCGAAGTAACTCTACTACCCATGTTCCTTCTCATAGCCCTACTACCCAAGCTTTTATTTCAAAGTAACCCTACTACCCAGGTTCCTTCTCATAGCCCTACTACCCAGGCTTTTATTTCGAAGTAACCCTACTACCTAGGTTCCTTCTCATAGCCCTACTACCCAGGATTTATTTCGAAGTAACCCTACTACCCAGGTTCCTTTTCATAGCCCTACTACCCAGGCTTTTATTTCAAAGTAACCCTACTATCCAGGTTCCTTCTCATAGCCCTACTACCCATGCTTTTATTTCAAAGTAACCCTACTACCCAGGTTCCTTCTCATAGCCCTACTACCCAGGCTTTATTTAGAAGTAACCCTACTACCCAAGTTGCTTCTCATATCCCTACTATCCAGGCTCCTTTTCATGAATTACCTGACGCAGTATTACATGGACGTGTCCCAAGAAAGCCCTATACAAGTTCCTTCTCTTTTATCTCCGGACAACAGTTTACAACACTACAAAACCTGGACCCGACCAGATACGATTGATTTCATATTCCCCAGTAAGTCATCGTGAAACCCCGACTCGACCAGATAACAACTCAATTTTGCCTCATCAGTCAAGAGTTAATTCCTCAATAGAGTAATGGATAACCGAAGCTCCTAGACTCTATTTCCCAGGACATAAATCAACATTCCTCGGAGAAGTCCTCCTCAACGACAGGTACATGGATTCTTGCAAAGGAATCTCTTATGCGACCGATATCTTTTTTGGATGGCATCTTTAAGCCCATCTCCGATGATTCTCCGTCGCCTTCTAAATGACATCTGTAAGCCCATTCCCGATATTATCGATCGACATTCACTTCATGCGAGTGAAAATTTCTAGGCACTCTAGTGTTCAAGATCACGAAAGGCAGACAAGTCAATCTAAATCCTCACGTTTAAGAAGATTGAACAGGGGTAGCTGTTGTACCCCAAAATTTACCCTCTTTATTTTCATACACGCATATTATTAGTTTTGTGGTTATGAAATAAAGGTATATTTAGCAAGCTTCGTCAGGTTACAAGTGACGTTTATTTCGCCAATGGATATTCTCAGTGTATTTCCCGTGCTGAAGATCGGTTTGTCGTTTTGCAATGATTCGGGGTTCAAAGATTCACAAGTCCAACCTGGCGCGTCATGTTCGGGTGTTGTTTCACCAATATATCTCTGATAACATATTCTCAAATTCAGGTTCGGATTGAGAGCCAATTCTTTAAAGAAGGTCTTCGAATGTGTGAGTTTTCTCAAAGAAATATGGTGAAAAAGTGTGCTGAAAGTGCAGTTTTTACGCACTAAAAAATTCATAACTTGAAGATTGTAGCTCGTTTTGAACCCGTTCTGGTGGCCAAAGTTCCGTCTTGACGTCATCCATGTTTTCATATCTCACGACTGGAAGCCAATTTAGATCAGAAGGTCTTCAAAATTGCGGATTTATCAAGTATTTTTATACAGAAAATTTGTGACAGAAGTTTATTTGCGTCATGTTCAGAAATTTATAACTTAGTCGATTTTCATTGTATCGAGCTGTTTCCGACGCCAAAATTTCACAAATTGAGTTGACTACCTTTTCACAAGAGGTATCGAGTTTGAAAGGAATCCAAAAGGCCTTGTTTTTTACCCAGAGTGCACGTGACGCGCCAAAAATCCTGAATGCTGAATATTATTTCATCTGGGTCAAAACTTCATAAATTCATAACTCGGTCAATTTTTATCGGACCGGGGCCATCTTTTAACAAAATGTCACTGACTCAGAGATCTACAACTTTTCTTCCAAAGTTGAGACCGGATTCTGCTCCGATCAATACCAGTTTTTTATTGAAGAACGTGTCAGAATTGACATTGGAGCCCAAAATAAGTTTGTCTAAGGCGAAACTTCAAAAATTCATAACTAGTTCACCCTTTATCCGATTAAGCATATTTTCGGACAGGATTTAGTTCTCGATGTCGGCTACATTTTGTTTTCAAATTTCTATTTAAAAAATTGCACTTAAGTTTCTGCAATTTAGCCTAGAACGTGTCAGACTCAAGTGAATAAAAATATGTACTATTGCTTGTGGTTATTGGAGGCCCAATTGCATATTCAAAGCCCATATCTTTGCTCTAATTTCCATTATAAATTTCATTCTTTTCACACAAATAAGATGCACAAAAAAACCTTTGCCATAACCCTGTCAAAATATTAAATTCCTTCAAGAATCCTAAAAACCTTAAAATCCTTGTTCCAAACCCCCATCTCACTACAAACAAGCCATCCTTGTTACAAACCCCCATCTCACTACTTCTCTAGTAAGGGTTTGGACCATTGTAATGGTCCCATGCAGGGTTATTACAAAACTCCGAGCCCAAAACAAAACAACCACCAATGCATGGCGAGACAGACATCCTGAGAAGGTTAAGGGCGTGGGTTCAACACCCACCCCTATTGATTTTGGTTTTCTTCCTTTTTATTTATCCTTTTACCTATTTTCATTCTTTCTGTTTAAAACCTTTTTCATAAAACTTAACATTTTTCACAAACCTTTGATTTTTCATAATAAACTTGAATAATTAATTTTAGGTTTTTTTAAATTTAGTTTTAGGTTTTAAATTAATTTTTGGTTCAAGACTCACCCCTGACATTTATATTATTTGTATTTTCTAACCCTATTTTTCATTGATGTTTCTTTCCCTATCTATTTTTTGGCAAACTTAATTCTTTCTTGTTAATCATTACACATAAACTATTTTTTTAAACCTTTTTTTAATTAAAATTAGTTAGGTTTTAGGTTTTTTTTAATTAACCATTTTTTTTTTCAAAATTAACCTTTTTTTAATTAAAATTAATTAGGTTTTTAAGTTTTTTTTAATTAACTTTTTTCAAAGTAAACCTTTTTTTAATTAAAATTAATTCGGTTTTAGATTTTTTTAATTAACCCTTTTTTTCTTCAAAATTAACCTTTTTTAATTAAAATTAATTAGGTTTTTAGGTTTTTTTAATTAACTTTTTTCAAAATTAACCTTTTTTTAATTAAAATTAATTAGGTTTTTAGGTTTTTTTTAATTAACCTTTTTTTTTCAAAATTAACCTTTTTTTAATTCAAACTAATTAGGATTTAGGTATTTTAATTTACTTTTTTCAAAATTAACATTTTTTTATTAATTAAAATTAATTAGGTTTTTTAAGTTTATTTAATTAATTATCATAAATCATTTTTTTCATAAAAAATCACCAAAACATTTTCTTTGCTATTTTTATCTTATTTTTATTTTCCTAGATAAAGTGTATATGGCGCATTCAACTGTAATAACGTAGCTTTAATTTTCCCGCATTTTTTATCATTATCATGTAATTGCTTCTGGGATGTAATAGTTTTAGGATTTCTTTTTTGCACTCTTCACTATTATGTAACTGCCCCAAAGCTCTGTAATAGCTTAGGTTTACATTTCCGCCTTTACCTTCTGCTACTATATTTTATGCAATGCTTAGATTAATAGGATTGTATGGAAAGATAAAAATGAAAGATAGAAAACCCTAATTGCAAGATCATAGTCCCTCGATGTCCCTCAAGTTGCCTACGAGAAATGATCTTGTCCCTCGATGTTGCCTATGAATATATGATGACATTCCTTCGAACTGCTAAGGTATCCTTACATGTCGCCTTCAATGACCATTACGTCCCTTTTGATTGTCCCTTAAACTCCAACGATGGAGATACCTACTCCTTAATAGTAGGATAACGCTGTCTAAATGAAATAGGAAAACGAACAAACTTTTTTTGAGTAGGTAGAAACTTTTAGGTACTTGCTCAAAACAACAAATTTTTACACATACACTTTCAAACAAGCTTTTCAAACAAAGTTTTCAAAAACATTTTATCACACCCTTGCGGACTGATACAAGGGTTACCATAAAGTGAAACGCCGCACTAAGGCAAACTTCAAAACTTTTTCAAACACACAAACACACGAAAGCAATTTCAAAAATGAGCAAGTACCTAAGAGCCCATGGAAAACCATGGATAGAAAGGGTGCTAACACTTTCCCTTTCTATAATCTACCCCTCGTACTCAAAAACATCTCGAAAAAGTATCTTTTTTGTTCTTTTCCCTTTTCCTTTGTTGGATGAAATAAAAGTCGATGGCGACTCTTGCTTACCATACATTTGCAAACAAAAAACGTAAAACCAGTAGTAACAAATAACAGTTAGTTCTGCCACCGTATCACACCATTGATCAATTTAAACTGAACCAACAGAGATCTTAAATAATCTTTAACTGGAAAAGAATCAGAATAAATATTTGGAGCGATTTAACTGAACCAGAGAAAGTGTCTACCGGAACAGAATCAGGATAAACCATTGATCAATTTAAACTTAACCAGCAGAGGTCTTGAATAATCTTTAACTAGAAAAGAATCAGAATAAATCTTTGGAGCGATTTAACTGAACCAGAGAAAGTGTCTACCAGAATGGAATCAAGATAAACCATTGATCAATTTTAAATGAACCAACAGAGGTCTTGAATAATCTTTAACTGGAAAAGAATCAGAATAAATCTTTGGAGCGATTTAATTGAACCAAATAAAGTGTCTACCGGAATGGAATCAGGATAAACTATTGATCGATTTAAACTGAACCAGCAGAGGTCTTAAATAATCATTAAATGGAAAAGAATCAGAATAAATATTTGGAGCGATTTAAACTGAACCAGAGAAAGTGTCCACTGGAACGGAATCAGGATAAACCATTGATCGATTTAAACTGAACCAACAGAGGTCTTGAATAATCTTTAACTGGAAAAGAATCAGAATAAATCTTTGGAGCGATTTAAACTGAACCATAGAAAGTGTCTACCGGAACGGAATCAGGATAAACCATTGATCAATTTAAACTGAACCAGCAGATGTCTGAAGGAAGTGTTCGTCATGTAGATAGTCACCCCGTCCTATTTTGGGAATTGATCTACAATGAATTTGTTCACAGATAGTTGTCCTGTCTTGTTTCAGGTATTAATCTGAAACTTTTGATGATAGCTTGATTGATCTTTCCTGAAAATGTAAAGAGTTAGCTGCACGCAATGTCATAATGTATGAAATGCATGGCGTAATGATGTTCTCGAAATAAATGAGATTGTGCTGTATGCATTTGTTATGTAATATGATGCATGAATGTGAAGTATTTGTTGAAATGTAATTTTGTCTTGGAAAATAAATCCTTGACAAGTGTTGGGGAGCTTTGGGAAGTTAAATCTCGGACTGCTGTTGGGGTTGAAGAATGTGCACATCTTCAAACCTTGTTTAGAATGTTTCCACTGGAGATTCCCGTTTTGTTGTTTGAGGAAAAATCCGCTGGGGAAGATTGCTTTGGCTTGAGAAATCTTTGTGGAGAGTGTTGATTTCTGCTTGGGGAAAAGAGTTCAGGAGTTTTATTTGTCTGTTGCTCTACTGAGGAGTTATCTCTTGATTGAAGAGAAAGGAAGTTAATAACTTGTTGGGGATAAAGAAGTTAACTATTATTTGGCTGTCTCCAAGGTGTTGTAGCAACTCACTGGGGATTGTAGGAAAGTCTATTGGGGAAGAGGGGTTATGGTCCCTTGATTTGTGATAGTCTGAGAGGCAAATTCAAGCTGGGGAGTCTGTGGTTTGTTAGGGAAATAAACCTTGTTTCCAATCTGCTGGAGAGGTATTTTCTTTTGGTAGAACCCCTCGAGGATTCTTCTTGAGACCAACTCAGCTGGGAAGAAGGTTTTCCAGAGATTGAAACTCTGGCTAAGGATTTCCTGGATCCAACCTGGTGGGGATGTCCGTGAATTTGTCCTTGAGGGGTTTCTACCCTTATTCGTGAAGATTATTCTGTGGGGATAACCTTATAGAGATGACTCTATGGGGATTTGACTAGGGATCACCCTATGAAAAGGACTTTGTGGGAGATTTGTCACTGTCCCTAGTAGCAAGTGTTGTAGCATTTCCAGAAAAATGTTTGCTTGGTCGTATGTGACCCTTTGCTGGAATTCAAGTTCAATACCCCAAGTGATTCAGATACAGACATGCCCCTGGTTATTCAGCACGTCTTGAGGGATTTCTTGGAGTCTTGACTTGACTGCCCCGGACCAGTTGGATAGTGACATGTCACGCCCCCTTGCTTATAGGAGATTTTTCATTGGAAGTGTCTTCCAATTGAAGTGATTCTGTTCATTGAGAATTTCCGTTCATTGGATATTCATCGTGTGAATTTCTCTGCTGTCAAACAATTAGCCATATGCAAACAACGATATTCAAACAATGCAAAGTTTATGTTCGTCTTGAAGTTTTGAAAATGCATTTTAGCAAGTAGAAGAATTTTGTAAAAACATGAATTCAACTCAGGATTTGCAGTAAGCCTTCAAGAGTCAGGATACCTTTTGTAACAGTATGCTTTCAAACTAACCATGCTTCAGTTAGGACTTTTAAGGGGTTGTAGCGTGGCTTGGTTCACGGCTTAAGAAACAAAGGACAAGGCTCAAAGTGTATTTGTACCCTCTCATTCTTCGTGATGTTCTTCAGTCCTAAACACAGTTAATTGTATGTTTGAACTCCAATTGAGTCTGGAATGACGTTTTGGTGATGGTTCAGACAAGTTAAGTTTGTCGGAAGGCAGTCATTTTTTGCAACATTTTCATGTTGTCGAGGATTTGTAGTGACCTCTTTTTGATTTATTATCCCTAATTTTTGGCTGACTTTCTCGTTTTGAGATTACAGTCAGCGGGATGCCCCAGTTTTTCTTAAGTCTCATTCATAGGTTTTGACTTAATGGGATTTTAGTTTGAGAGATAGTGACTGCCTATTTGATAGGGAACCATCGCCGTCTTTGGATTTAGAAGGATGTTTTTGGTGTCATCTGTTGTGTACAAAGTGAAAGCTTGCGACTGACGCGTACTTGAATTAACTGAGAGACTACCATGCCCCATGTTTTGATTAAAGGTTTCAATTTGTGTGAAAAAGAAAAACTCATACTTCTTTGGCTCAAAGGGGTTAACTAGATATTATCTTCCTTATAACTCCAGTGTTTAGGGATTGAAGGAACTCCTGTACATCGTCAGCAAGGTCTGTCTAAAAGCATATTGTATGAGATTATGGCATTGTTTTCATCATCCTCCCTCTAAAGGCTTGCAACTTTTACAACAAGAGTTGAATATAATAAAGGGAGTAAAAAAGAATAGTTTAAATATAATGAAGATGAATGGATTAATTCAAGACAAACATATGCAATGCATTATTTAAAGTAACCAAAGGCTGGCATACAGATGAGTGTTTGAACAAATAAAAGAAATTACAATTGAAAATTCGAAATGAACTGGATGCTCTCAATGATTTGGCATGAGAGCGTGATCATTTTGGGAGTAGCGGGTGTATCAAATTCAATCTCCTTGTCGTCAATCATGTTTTGAATCTTTTATTTTCAACGCCCAACAATCGTTAGTATCATGCCCAGGACTGCCGGAATGATAAGCACATATTGCATCAGAATTATAGTTAGGAGAAGAGGTTTTAGGGTTTGGATGAGGTCCTATCAACGTAATCAGATTCATCCTTAACATGTGTTGCAATGCTTGAGACAGTGGCATGTTGATGTTGGTAAACTGTCTTTTGGGCTCGTCTTGCCTTCGTTGATTTCCCCGTTGTTGTTGTTGCTACAATGCGGGACCGGAGATCAGAACTGCCCCCACATGTTGATTGTGGTTACTTTTGTTACGACCCTTTTGGCCGTACACAACATTGGATTATTTCTTCCCCGTGAAAGGCTACTTCCCTGCACTTGAAGATGCACTTCTTTGAATTTTACCGCTCTTAATGCCAACCTCTACTCTTTTTCCTGTCAGTATTAGCTCGATGAACCCGACCAAGGAGCTTCCGATTAGGTGATTGAAGAAAGGTCCCGTAAAAGTTCCCATAAAGATGTCAATCAGCTCCCTGTCAGTTAAGGGTGGCTGCACCCTGCCAACCAGGTCTCTCCACTTTTGAGCATACTCTTTGAAGCCCTCGTTGGAACTCATGATCATATTCTGCAACTGCACGCGAGTTGGTGCAAGATCAGTGTTGTATTGGTATTTCTTTTAGAAAGTAGTAGCTAGATCCTCCCAGGTGCGGATGCGAGAACCCCCCAATTGATAGAACTGATCAAGTTGAGTACCATCTAGACTCTCTTGGAAGAAATGGACCCATAGTTTCTGATCAGTGGTGTGTGGCTGAATCTTGCGGACATAAGATCTCAAATGCGTCTTATGACAAGAGACCCCATCATACTTGGAAAAAGCAGGAATCTTGAATTTTGGTGGGATGACCACTCCAGAAACCAAACCCAGATCTTCAAAATCCAAACCAGGTACCCTCTGAATTTCCATGGCGTTGAGATGATCCTCCAGCTGTTTATGTTTATCGTTTGTAGGAGGATATTGTTCTTCAACATAGTCAGCCTCTTCTTCGTTAGACCTCGTACTGTGGTCCCCTTCTTTTGTCTGATTATCTCCCTCAGTTGACGGAGTTGCGAATTCTAGAGCTCTCTCTGTTGGTCCTCTGAACCTCCTTCCCAAATTAAGGACGCCCACAGACTTCTTTGTCTTTTTCTTCTTGTATTTGAGAATGAGAGTCTTCAGGTCTTCTTGCCCCTTAGCCATAGCCAAGAACATTTGTTGGAATTGGGCATTTTGTGCTTGAAGGTCCTTCACTGTTTGTTCCATATCCATCTTACTGAAATAAATAGTAGAGATAAGGAAACCTGTGTAGGGAAAGCCTGTCATGATATGATGCATGGTATGTGGATGTATGTTTTCAAGGATCTCGCAGGGTAAACACAAGAAGATGTTAGGAGTTGAACTTTTCTCACATCTTTGAGTGGAGAACTTCATATTGGTTGGTGTCCTTCTACAAGAATTAAGCTCACCATGTCAAGTGGGTTATAGCCCTTGACTCAAATTACCGTGCTTTGGTCTTTGATGGTGTTTGGTTATAGGAGAATAAATCCTCTTGCCCCTTGATGGACGTCTAGTGACCCTGCATCACAGGCCCTTGAGATCCTTGAAATGGTTATTGAAGATGCTATGTTATGATGTCATGATGTTTATTACAAGTATGCAAAGCAATCAAGTTGTTATGTACAAATAATCATATACACACAAAGCAGATAAGTCCTTAGGTTTAGGCTTTCATGGAGTTTGTAGGTAAGTACCCTCTTGAAGTTTAGTCGGCTTAACCTGTCCTAGTAATAGTAACCGGGTTCTAGGGGATCTCAATATCATTGATCTTTCTTCATTGGCTATTATTTTAGCGCAAGCCTCTTTAATGGCGATCGAAATATCCCAAAAGTCAGATCTCAATGAGTGTAGCATCGAGTATCAACCAACTTCAGACTTCACCAAAGCCGGCTATCTCACTACTTCCTAATGGACAAGTTGTTCAATTAAGGTTCTAAGGTCAGTTAGTGCTTCATGACACCACACAACGGCCCTGTATTCTCCTTGACTACTCAAGGGCTACCGGTACCAATAAATGTGTCACACTAACGTAGTTATCGCTTCAACCATGTCGGTATACCCTGCACAGTTTCCACAATCTATTGCTACTTACCTAAAAGGTGCCCAACATTTGGTTAGAGGATCAATACAAGCCCAAACAAGGAACCATAATGTAAAGCAAGCAAGTCTGTGGTACGGTGGGAGAACTGACTTGAGGTTTTTGCGTTTGTGTTCACAAATGTTGCGGTTTAGCAAGAGTCGCCACCGACTTTTCTTTTATCCAAAGGGAAAGGTGAAAAAGCACAGGAAAGACCTTTTAGAGATGTTTTTGAGTTCGGGGGGTAGGTTATGAAAAGGGAAGGTATTAGCACCCTTTTCATCCATGGTTTTCCATGGGCTCTTAGTTACTTGCTAGATCACTTGCTTTTTGTTCAAAAATTGTGCTTTTGTATGGTTTCGAAATTATTTTGAAAAGGTGCCATCGTTTAGGCAAACTTTGTAATAGTTCTCGTTCGTAAGAACGTATACAAATTGTTGAGCTTTTGAAAATATTTCAAGTTTGGAAAGATGTTTGGAAAGTGTATGTGATTGTTTTAAAAATAGCAAGGATGTTTGTTTTGAGAGTGAGCAAGTAACTAAAAGTGATCTACTTACTCAAAAGGTCTTAGATGTGTTTTTCCTCCTCCTTTAGATGTTGCTACCTTACCATTGAATTGATAAGAAGCTCCATCGTTGGATGTGAAGGGAAAGGCATGGGTCATCGTATGACCATGATAGCAATGTTGTGAGATGACTTAGGACTTTTCTTTAGGGACTAAGATCATTTTGAAAGGAAACTTTGATAGCGTCATCGAGGGACTATGATCTTGTATTTCGATTGTTTGTGCTAAGACATCCCACATGCATAACATGGCCATTTTTTAGGCAACAAGTGGAGTTAACCTTAAGGGTGTAAGTGTGCAAGTGTGTTTGATTTCATGCATTTGTATTTGATTCTTGGTGGCCTACTTGTTGGTTTTATCTTGCCATACACGCCTAATTATTATACAGTGTAAGGAAAACAGTAAATTGCGAAAAATAAAATTCTACACTATTACAATATTTAGGGGATGGGGGTACAAATTTATGAATGGGGATTGCAAGTAAAAAAATAAGTCCTAAATTACTATTACAACCATATTGAAATGCATAAGAATATACAAGAAAATGTGAAACAAACTTGTTTTGTTTTAAGAAAATATTTTGGTCTTTTGTTTTAAGAAATAAAATAAAGTATGAAGGGAAAACTTTTGATGTTTGTTGATTAATGGAATGAAGAGTGATAGCAAAAATAATGAAAAAGGAAAAGAGAATCAGCGTGTTGCTGATAAAATGAAGTCAGAGGTTCTGACCCTAGCACGCTGCAAAATAGAAACCCGTTAGTAAAAATGTATAAGGTCAGAAGTTCTGAACCCACAGGGAACATAGTGGTTTTCAGAAGTTCTGATACCACTGGCAACAAAACAAGCTTCAGAAGTTCTGATATTACTGGTAATAAAAAAGATTCCAGAAATGTTGCTGCCACTGACAGAACTTGGTCTCTCTCTTATGCTAGTTAGAACATCTGTAATTTAGTTATTTCTCTATAAAATAGAAGGCATGTATAGAACATTTAAAGAAAATGTCATGGTGTTTTAGAAAATAGAAGTGTCAGAACTATAAGTCAGAGGCAAGCATGTATTTGCTAATCCTAATTCTGAGTTCCAATTTCCTAAAGAAGTTCTGAGCTGGTTTATCCCCTACTTAGGCAGACAGATCCATGAAATCTCAGAATATGTACATCATCTGAAACATGATATCTACATTGTATTTTTGAGCATGTAAATCTAGTAATGCTTCAAGTAACGTGATAAGAGTCAGCAGAAGCTTACCTTGCAGCTGAAAAGATTCTATGGGTCAGTGGTTGACCCTGAATTCTGGTGAGGTTTTGAGCAACTTCTTCACGTACTCAGCAGGATGAAGGTTCTCAACTTCTGGTACATCAAAGAGGTGATGTTCTGATTTCTTTGAGCGGATGGATAGAGAATGTGAGGTAGTATGAATACAGAAATTTAGGCAGTTTCCAACGTATAGATCAAAAATTGTGTGAATGGTTTTTTAGCCAAGAAATGTTTTAGAACAAATGGAGTTTAAATGCAAGGAATCAAAAGTTAACAAGGTTTTATGTGGTGTGTTTACAGTTCTTGGAGCTCTTGGGATTTTGGCAGGGGTTCAAGGCTTTTCTTTCTCAAGTTTTCGACCTCTTTTCAATGGCCTAGGGTGTTCTATTTATAGGCAAAGATTTTGTAGTTTTGGAGAGGTCAAGTAGCGCCAACATCATACGCTAGATGCTGACTTGTTCTTGAAGCAAGTTCAAAAATAGGGTGTGATAGTTGACAGTTTTTTAGCCTAGACTGGATTAGCAAGCAGGGATTAAGGAAAAGTTAACCCACAAGCAAAAAGTAACGCATGGACCCTCCTATACTTTTGTATAAAAGTTTGCTTTTAAGGATAACAAGAGTATTTCTATGCCACACGTGGAGAGGTCCCTTGGACAAAGACTCAAAAGTGGTTGTGAGCATTAATGAGCATTAAATGATGATGAGATTTTTCAAAATCAGAAATCTTGTAATTTGAGATTTTGCATCATTGCTTAATTCTGGATCAGAAGTTCTATCTAGGACAAACATCCATCTTCTGATCTTTGTACCTTGTTGCCTCAGCATGTTCTGAAGGCTTTCCCAGGGTTTCCAGTAACCTTTTTTTTTATTTTTCTTTGAAAACTCTGGATTAGAAGTTCTGCTTCAGCGTAGCATCCAATCTTCTGATCTTCTGACCTTCTGGCTCCAGCATGTTCTGAAGGAGCTTTCAGGCTTTGTATTACGCTTTATTACCTTCTTTGCATTACCCTAGCAAACTCTGACTGAACTTGCGTAGATGCTGAAGAGCCATGTTCTAACTGAAGACTATGTGCTGAACCATGTTTCCAACTTCTGACTACACCTGCCTGGAGGCTGGCTCAGAAGTTCTGAAGTGTCCTTTTTTCTTAAATACTTAGAAAAAAATCCCAAGTATTTAGAAATTTGGCTTTTCCATAGTAAACTTGACTTTTGAATTTTTTTTTTTGGTGATACAAACTTCATATTCCAACATGTCTTGATGAAATATGATTCTTGAAACTTGTTTTTGGTCCAAAAGTCAAAGTTAGACTTCTCAGCATGAAAATGACCATTTTGCCCTTGTGAATGGTTTGCTTGGAAAAATTGATAATTCAAGGCTTGGAATTGTATGAGAGAAAACTTGAGAATCCACGGTGATTCCTTGAGAAATGAGAGGGAAAATTTTGGGGTACAATAGCTGCCCCTGTTCAATCTTCTTGAACCTAAATAAATAGATTGGTGGATCCGTCATTCGAGACTCGAAGGTGAAAGATGATTGAACACTAGAGTGCCTAGAAATTTGCACTCGAAGATGGATGGTGAATGGGCTTATAGATGCCATTTGGAGGAATATTGGTAAACGCTTGGAAGAAGTATCAGCATAAATCTCTTGTTGATCTATACTAAACTTGACGTTTTACCTGGGAGAAAAGGGGTTAGTAAAATGCAGATGTTTGCATGGTGTTAACCAGATGTGGTATCATGCTAAATGCATATGGTATGTACATGCTGTGATGTATGAATGTGAGATGTATTTTTCTTTCTGGGAAAATAAATCCCTGACTGCTGCTGAGGAAATCCAGGGAGGTTGAATCCCTGATTGCTTGTTGGAAATGAAGAACATACATATCTTCAAATCTTGTTGAAATGGTGCTTTTTCTGGGGAATATCATTCAGATGTCGACTGTTATCTGGTCGGATCCAAGCTTCACAGTCACTGAGGATGAAGTAATTGGCTACCATCCGGTCGAATCCGGGCTTCGTGGCAACTTACTGGAAGAGGAAATGAATTAACTGTTATTTGGTTGGATCCACGCTTTGCAGAAAATTACTCGAAATTGAATAGTTATCTGGTCGGGTTCAGGTTTTATAACAACTTGCAAATTGTGCTAATATCTGGTTGGATCTAGGCTTTATGGTCTTTTTGGAAAGTTGTACTATTATCTGGTCGAATCCAAGCTCCATAGTGTATTTCTGGGGATCATGGTTAATTGTTATCTGGTCGGGCCCAGGCTTCACAATAAACGGCTTAAAAAACTGTTATTTGGTCGGGTCCAGGTTTCGTAGATTTCTGAGGTCGATGCGGTCAATTGTTATCTGGTCGGGTCCAGGTTTCACAATAAACTACTTGGGGATTTAGTTGTTATCTGGTTGATTTCCAGGTTTCACAACGAGTCTCTGATGACGATTGCTATCTGGTAGGATCCAGGCTTCACAACGGTTTTCTTGAAAGGATGGAAATGAGGACTGATATCTGGTCGGGTCTAGGTTTCTCAACTATTTGTTGGGGATAGAGAGACAACTCTACTGGGGGAATGAAATTAAACCTTGGTCAGATTGAGTTCAGGTTCTCTTATATATTTGCAGAGTTAGACTATTATCTGGTCGGGTCCAGGTTTCATAGCATCTTTAAGATCAACTGTTATCTGGTCGGGTCCAGGTTTCAGTAGTTGGAGAAGTTAAACTGTTATCTGGTCGGGTCTAGACTTCAGTAATATCTTGAAAATTGTGCTAATATCTGGTCGGATCCAGGCTTCAAAGCATCTCTTGGAAATAGTAAAGGCTTTGTTGAAGGCTTTACTGGGGGATCAGGGGTTGTGGCCCGGTGATTTGGAGTCATTTGAAAGGGAAATTCAAACTGGAGAGTATAGACTTAGTCGGGTAAGATAGACTCAGTTTGGGGAGGATACATCCAACTGGGGATGATGGGCTTATCCGAGGATGATGGGCTCATCTAGGGATAAAAGACCTTGGTTGGAAGATATATTCTGCTGGGAATGATGGGCTCAGCCGGGCAATTTGGACTTGCTGGGGAGTATATACTCAGCTGGGGAAATAACTCTGTTGGGGAAGTAAACCCTGTTGAGGAGGTGAACTCCTTTTCAGGAATAGATCTCCTAGGCTTTTGCTAGGGAGAAAGTTTCCAAGAGGTTGAGGCCTTGGCCGGGGATCATCCCGTGTAAGGAGATTTTATGGGCAACTCCATCAGGGAAAGGTCTATTGTCACCGCCCTGGTGGGGATAATGATGATGAGATAACTCTGTGGGGATATTTCATATACATCAAAAGAGATGCTTACTTCTGTGCGCTGATGCTTTATTATTGATGTTCTGTTTAGCAGGACACATGTGCCAAAATTTTTAATTATGTTCATATGCATATATTCATTCAATTTTAGTCATTGGACAAATTTGCATTCAAAACAAAAACAGAAAATTCTGCACTTCAAAGCGTATTTGTATTGATGTTTCGCCCATGAATAGGCGTTTTTGTACATAGAGACGGAAATCCTAGTAAGAAGAAATCGTCAAAAAGGAAAACAAATTTGAGAATGAAAACAAACAGCCATGTGAAATGATCTCATTGCCTTCCAGCCCTACTATTGCCCCATATGTCTTTGAACATCCTTTGTCGTTGATCGAAATTGATTGGACTGATCCTGGACCATTTGAATTTGGACCTTGGTGACGGAATTGACTGTGTTGATTTCGCGGGACATATTCATACGCTTTTAATCCTTAATTTTTTCCTGAACCTCCCTTTCGGGTTTTCGTTTCACCAGGATACCCTTTTTTGCCCAAGTCGCCCTTTCAGGTTTTCAACTTGTCGGGTGTACAAACTTTTGCATATATCCCTAATTCTTGCCCAAACCTTTTGGTCTGCCGGGATGCCCTTTTTTTGCTTAGGTGTGTCAACCTAACGGGTTTCTCATGCGTAGTATTTTTTTACTATGTCCGCGTTTACCGGATGCGGGAAATCTTCACCATCTATGGTAGTCAGCATCATGACACCGCCAGAGAAAACTCTCTTGACAACAAATGGCCCTTCATAGGTGGGAGTCCATTTGCCTCTGGGGTCGCCTTGTGGTAGAATGATGTGTTTTATCACCAAGTCACCAACTTGATATACTTGAGGCTTGATCTTTTTGTTGAAAGCCTTGAGCATCCATTTTTGGTACGTCTGACCATGGAAAACAGCAGCTAACCGTTTTTTGTTAATCAAGTTCAGCTGATCCAATCTCATTTAAATCCACTCGTCTTCGCCTAGTCCTTTCTCAATCATAATCCTTAGCGAGGGAATATGAACTTCCACTGGCAGAACAGCTTCCATGCCATAGACTAGAAAAAAGGGAGTTGCCTCAGTTGATGTTCTGGCTGAAGTACGATAGCCATGTAGAGCAAATGGTAACATATCATGCTAATCTTTATAGGTCACTACCATCTTCTTCACAATCTTCTTGATATTTTTGTTGGCTGCTTCCACTGCGCCGTTCATCTTGGGTCTATACGGAGAAGAATTGTGATGCTTGATTTTAAATTGAGTGCAAAGCTCAGTAATCATAGCATTGTTGAGGTTAGTCCCATTGTCTGTAATGATCCTTTCAGGAATTCCGTAACGGTAGATAAGGTTATGTCTGATAAACTTGGCTACCACATTCTTGGTTATTGAGGCATAGGAGGCAGCTTCGACCCATTTGGTAAAATATTCGATGGCGACAAGGATGAAACGGTGTCCGTTGAAAGCAGTAGGTTTAATCTCTCCAATCATGTCGATGCCCCACATTACGAATGACCACGGAGCAGTCATGACATTGAGAGGGATATGAGGTACATGGACCTTGTCAGCGTAGATTTTGCACTTGTGGCAAGTCCTAGAGTGTTGATGGCAATCGGTTTCCAAGGTTGACCAATAATAACCAGCTCTTAGGATTTTCTTGGCCATAGTATGTCCACTGGAATGGGTTCCAAAGAGGCCATTATGCATATCTTCCATAATTTCCTCTGACTCCTTCTTGTCCACACATTGGAGTAGAGTAAAATCATGGTTGCGTTTATATAGAATTTTGTTGCTTAGAAAGAATTTAGCCGAAAATCTTCGCAAGAACTTTTTATCATTGATGGAAGCCCCCTCGGGATATTCTTGTAGCTCAAGATACCTCCTCACCTCTTGATACCATGGTTTTTCTTCGTCGGTGGTGAGCTCATTGCAATGCGCAGGTTTGTCAAATATCTCAATCATAATCATGGGAGCTTCATTATCCCACCTGACCTTGAACATAGAAGACATAGTGGCCAAAGCATCAGCCAATTGATTCTCTTCTCTAGGAAAATGCTCAAAAGTGATCTCTTCAAAGTGTGATATTAGAGTTAACACAAGCTCTTTGTAAGGAATGAGGTTGGGATGCTTAGTATCCCATTCCCCCTTTACTTGGCTAATTACTAAAGCAGAGTCTCCAAAAACACTCAAGTGTTTGATTCTTAAATCAATGGCAGCTTTCAATCCCAGGATACACGCTTCGTATTCCGCCATGTTATTTGTACAATCAAAGCATAATCTGGATGTGAAGGGAGTATGGTAACCCTCAGGAGAGATGATTACATCACCTATTCCATTTCCCAGAGCGTTGGAAGCCCCATCAAAAACCATGGTCCATCGGGATCCTGGTTTAGGTCCGTCATACGGTCCAGGTTTTGCACAGTCGGTCACTAACATAATGTCTTTATCCGGGAAGTCAAAATTCATAGACTGATAATCATCAACAGCATGGTGAGCCAAATGATCTACCAATATGCTTCCTTTGATGGCCTTTTGTGTCGTATATTAAATATTGTATTCGGTCAAAATCATTTGCCACTTAGCTATTCTTTCGAATAGGGTTGGTTTCTCAAAGATGTATTTGATAGGGTCCATCTTAGAAATCAACAGAGTAGTGTGAGTCAGCATATACTGCCTTAGCCGGCGAGCAGCCCACGCTAAAGCACAACAAGTTTTCTCGAGCAGTGAATATCTGGTTTCATAGTCGGTAAACTTTTTGATTAGGTAGTAAATTGCGTGCTCTTTTCGGCCAGACTCGTCATGCTGGCCCAACACACACCCCATAGAGTTCTCTAGTATCGTCAAATACATGATTAATGGTCTTCCTTCCACTGAGGGCATCATAATAGGAGGTTCTTGCAAATACTCTTTGATTTTATCGAAGGAAACCTGACAATCGTCATTCCACTTGATTACTTGGTCTTTCTTCAAGAGTTTAAAGATCGGTTCACAAGTAGGGGTCAGGTGGGATATGAAACGGGCGATGTAGTTAAGGCGACCCAGGAATCCTCTAACCTCATTTTCAGAACAAGGAATAGACATTTCTTGAATGGCTTTTACCTTGGAAGGATCAACTTCGATGCCTTTATCACTGACGATAAAACCTAGAAGCCTCCCAGATCTTACTCCGAATGTACATTTATTAGGGTTCAATCTCAACTTGTATTTCTTCAACCTATCAAATAGCTTCTGCAAGTGATCGAGATGTTATTCCTCAGTTTGACACCTTGTAATCATATCGTCCACGTAGACCTCTATTTCATGATGGATCATATCATGAAACAAAGCTACCATAGCTTTTTGATATGTTTCCCCCGCATTCTTTAATCCGAACGACATGACTTTGTAGCAAAAGGTGCCCCATTGCGTAACGAAAGTTGTCTTCTCCATGTCTTCGGGAGCCATCTTGATTTGGTTGTAGCCAAAAAATCCATCCATAAAGGAAAAGACCTTGTATTGAGCGGTATTATCAACCAAGACGTCAATATGAGGTAGAGGGAAGTCATCCTTGGGGCTTGCCCTATTCAGATCCCTATAATCTACACACATGCGGACCTTTCCATCTTTCTTTGGCACCGGAACTACATTTGCAACCCATTGAGGATAAGATGTGACAGCCAAAAAACCTGCATCGAACTGCTTCATTACCTCAGCCTTTATCCTCTCAGACATATTTGGTTGCATCCGAAGAACCTTTTGTTTAACAGGAAGGCGGTCTTCCTTTGTAGGCAGACGATGAACCACAATATCGGTATCTAACCCTGGAATATCTTCATATGACCAAGAAAATACTTCCACGTAGTCATGTAGCATCTGAACCAATCTAATTTTGATACTGTCTTCTAGGTTGGCGCCTATCTTGATCTCTCTCCTGTCTGTCTCAGTACCTAAGTTGATGACTTCAATTGGCTCTTCATGAGGTTGAATAGCTTTCTATTCTTGTAATAAAAGTATGGCTAGTTCCCCTGGTATTTCGCAATCTTTCTCGCCTTCGTCTTCGGCTTGGTGAATTGGATGCTCAAAATTATACTTGGCAATAGTAGAGTTGTTGACAATAAGATCCAGAGTGGGTGATGATCTGCAAATGTGTGTGTGTGTGCACATGTAAGATACATGGCTATTGAAAAAGTAATAAAGGAAATGAAAGACAATGAACATAAAATTTGAATGCAAAGAAGTCCAATGGTTTATATTAAATGATCATATGATAGATGAAACATGAGAAAAACCCTTAACAAATGGACCAAAGTTCCCCGGGCAAGGCACATGGCTTAGAAGTCGTTGTTTGGAAATAATATTACAGACATAGAGTTCTTGAATTGACAGAAAAAGTAAACAATAATTACTCCTCAGTGAAAGAAATAGGGATGAAATCCTTTTCATGCCAATTGTTGAGCTTCCCTTTGGTTGTTGGGTAGACCCAGTCTTCAAAAGCACACTCATCATCGGAGTCTTCTACAATGTTCACTTCAAGATTTTTGAGGTGGAGAGGCGGCTTTCCAACACGAGCACTTCTTACTTCTTTCTGAGCTTGGGAGGTGAAACCTAACCCAAACTTGTCTGCCTTGAACGGGATGTCGAGGAGTTGACCCCATATCTCATTGTTTCCTTCTTCTACCATAGCACGGGCATCCTTAAGAGAAACCATCTTGGGAGTAACTTTATCAGCTCTTGGAGTGTCGGGGGAGATTTTGGTGGCGACCACAACTTCAAACGCCTGGCAAGGAGTTTCTATGAATTCACCATCCATTTCTACGTATTTGAAAGAATTGAGATGGCTCACCATAAATTCTTCCTCGCCGCAAACAGTGACAACCTTCCCTTGAACCGAATATTTTAACTTCTGGTGGAGAGTAGAAGTGATCGCACCCACTCCATGGTTCCATGGACGTCCAAGCAAACAAGAATACGCAGGCCGTATGTCCATTATATAGAAAGTGGAGTTGAAAATCTGTGAACCAACCTTAATTGGGAGATCCACCTCTCCATGAACCATCCTTCTCGACCCATCAAATGCCCTTACGACAATATCACTTGGCTTCAAAACCATACCTTCACAGTCTAGCCGATCTAAAGCGCCTTTAGGTAACACATTTAAAGATGAGCCGGTATCCACCAAGACATGAGCCAAAGTTGTCCCTTTACATTCAATAGAAACATGTAAGGCTTTATTGTGATTCTTTCCCATGGGAGTTAAATCTGCATCGGAGAAGCCCAGACCATTGTCAGCTGTCAGACTTGCTACGCAATTCTCAAATTGATCGGATGTGGTTTCTTGAGGCACATGAGCCTTCTTCAAAAACTTAATTAAAGCTTGTGCATGGGCTTCAGAGCATAGCAATAAGGACAACATTGATATTTTAGAAGGGGTTTGCCCCAACTGCTCTACTTTTTTGAAGTCGCTTTTCTTGATGATCTTCAGAATCTCCTCCATTTCTTGAGTGGATGGTTCTTCCATAATAGTCTTTTTAGCAGGTGCCTCATCCCTAGCAGGCTCACCTTCTTTCCATTTCCCCTTAGTGCTGGTACCAGCATTGTCGTTGGTTATGCGGGTTGGAACTGTGGTAGTGGTTGGTGGTGAGATAACAGGGGAAAAGACCCTTCATGTTCTCGTGACTTTACTAGAACCAGTAATATTAGTAACAACAACTTCATTATCATCAATCCAAGAATCTTGTTTTACCCCATGGTAATAAACCTCGACACCGTAATTCCATGGCACCGCTTTATCAGAGGCGTATGGAACAGGTCCGGCATCAGTGATTATGAGAGAAGCAATGATTGGTTCGTTCGAAATCCTGATAGGACCTTTGGACGAGATCCTAAAATGTTTGTTTGAAATTGTTATGATGGCCAAATCTTCAGCTTTCTTGGTTGAATTTTTGATGGTGGGAATCTTTTCGAATAGAATCTCGCGGCTATTTATCAGGCGTTGCACACCTTTCTTCAGTAGCTCGCGTCCATTTTCTTGTTGAAAACAACAGGCACAACTTTTGGAACATCCAGGAAACACGCCGGCTTTTAATAAATTAGCTTTCACAATGGTCAAGGGAGTTGTTAAATCTTTGACAGAAGCGATAAAAGTAACATAATCAATGGCGTTAACCCCTTCGCTATGCTTTGGCATTGGCGCGGTTATCACATTTGGAGTAGCGGGTGGATCAAACTTAATTGTCTTGTTATATATTAGATCTTGAATTTTGTTTTTCAATGCCCATCACTGATCGATCTCATGGCCGGGGCTGTTGGAATGGTATGCGCATTTCGCATTCGGTTTGTAATTAGGTGAGGAAACATCAGAGTTGGGTGGTGGATTACGCAGAGTCACCAAATTGGCCTTTAGCAGATATTGTAAGGCTTGTGATAATGACATGATTATTCTTGTAAATTGTCGTCGGGGAATTTCAGGTTTCCGAGTGTTGGAGGGTTTCCTTTGAGTAGGTTGAGGGTTGAAAATTAATACAACATTTATAGATGAGTGGTGATCCTTCTTGGTATGGGCTCTTGCCCTATACACATCATTTGCTTCCTTTTTTCCAGTGAAAGGCCTTCTGACGGAGTTGGATGTGGAACCAGATGCCATAGGAATTTTGCCGCTTTTAATACCGCTTTCAATCCTTTCACCAATTAAAATCAACTTGGTGAATTCGGACGAAGAACTTCCAATTAACAGGTTGAAGAATGTCCCAGTTAACATACCCATAAACATATCAACTAGCTCTCTTTCGGTCAAAGGTGGCTGGACCCTACTGGCAAGGTCCCTCTATTTTTGGACATATACTTTAAACCCTTCGTCACTTCCCATGGTCATATTCTGAAGCTGAACTCTCGTTGGTGCCAGGTCGGTGTTGCATTGATACTAGTGATAAAATGCAGTGGCCAAATCCTCCCACGTATGGACACGGGAACTTTCTAATTGATAAAACCACTCTAACTGAGTTCCAACTAAACTCTCCTGGAAAAAGTGAATCCACAACTTTCTGTCAGCAGTGTGTGGTTGTATTTTGCATACATAAGATCTTAGATGTAGTTTGGGACAGGAGACCCCATCATACTTGGCGAAGACTGGTGTTTTGAATTTATAAGGAATGACGACCCCAGGAACTAGGCCCAAATCACTAAAATCCAAGCCAGGCACATCTTGAATTTCAACTGCCTTTAGCCTATCCTCTAATTCTTTGTACTTTTCCTCACCAGCAGGTAGGTACTGTTCGTCAAAGTGATCTTCATCTTCAGAAGCTTGATCATTCACACCTTCAGCACGGGTGTTTCTTTCCTCTTCTGCTTGGTTCTCATCCTCTTCAGAGGAGTCTTCGACTACTTGCACTTGGCGAATCTGTTCTTTGAATCTCTTCCCCATGTTGATGAGGGCCTTCTTTTTCTTCTTTTTGGTTGTTAATGCTGTCATTAGCTCTTGTTGCCCTTTGGCCAAAGTCATCAGGGTGACTTGGAACTGAAAGTTATGAGCTTGCAAATACTTCACTGTTTGTTCGAGATCCATCCTTTACTGAAATAAACAGTGGAAAGATGAGGAAACCTGTTGTGAAAAGCTTGCTTATGACATGATGCATGAATATGTATATGCGAATGATTTCAAGGATTTAAAGAATTTAAATTTGTATAGACAAAGAGTGAACAAACGTTATCTTGCATTAAAGAGTTCTGATTTGAATAAAAACACGCCTCTTGGGCTTACAACAACAGAAATAAGCATAAAGTAAACTCCTAAGACAGAAAAGTTGTGCGCATCCTCTTTGGCGCAATGTAGGTGCTTAAACTCCTTTCTTCATGAAGCTCCCTTGTAAGCTCTAATATCTTCTTCTCACCCTCATAGAACTTGGCTTCAAAGGTGTCTCGCTCTCCTTTTAACTGAATCCAAGTGTTTTGAAAATCTTCAAGAGAAGTAGGCATATCAGGATAGAGGATAGTATGTGGAATGTCTCCCTCAACTACTGGCTCCATGATGACAGGTAAAACAGATTCATAAGGCATCTTAAGACTTTGAGCGCGAGCCCGCACCCATTTAGGATAAGGTTCCAAGGAATGGAATTCTTACGCCCAAACGTCTTGCTATCAACTTTGTTAACCAAACTCCAAGCTCGTATAAATTTTTGACGGGAACCTTGGTATTCTCTGTCATAGTCGAACACCAAACCTTGAATAAGCATTTCATGAGGACCGTCTCTTCGGGCATACCCAAACTGTCGAAGAGCTAAACAAGGATTGTAGGTGATACCTCCCCTAATACCAAGCAAAGGAACGTTAGGGAATTCCCCACAGAGGTCAATGATGGAGACGTCTTCCAAGTATCTTGAACACCAACGAATATCGGAATGGGTGAGGGACATTATCCTTTGAGACCATGTCAATCTTTGCTCGTTCTTCAGTACTGATTGAGGTAGATGTGAGAAAAACCATTTGGCAAGTAAGGGAATACAACACAAGAGAGTTTCTCTTTTCCTCATGGTGCGGGTATAAAGGCAATGCAAGATGTCTCCCAATACGGTAGGTATGGGATTGCGAGAGAGAAAGACTTTGATGGCATTAACATCTATGAATTGGTCCGAGTTGGGGAACAGAACCAAACCATAAATGAGGAGAGCCAGGACATCTTCAAAAGCTTGGAAATCCATGTCGTCCCAGAATGAACGAGCCTTCTCCAATAGAAACTTGGCTAGGAAACCTTTGACCCCACTTCTTATCTCCCAATTGGATATAACGTCAGCTCTTTTTAGATGCAAATTTTCGGTGATGACTTCAGGCTTTGGAATCCCTTCTAGGCCGGTGAACGGCATCCGATCAAGCACGGGCACCCCTAAGAGTAGAGAGAACTCTTCTAATATAGGTACCAACTGATAGTCCGGGAAAGTGAAACAATGATGTACGGGATAAAAGAATTGGAATGGTACACACATCATCTCTTCTTGGAAGTTGGATGTAGCCAAACTGAGGAGTCGACCATATTTCTTGGTAAAAGGAGAATCCTCGGGCACTCTTGAGGCTAACTCTTGAAGTTGAGGGTGTGCTTTTACAAAGATGATTCAGATGGTGTTTCTTCGGCCGAGATTCATGACCTACAAAACAAAAACAAAGATAAATTTCTAAATCCTTGAAATGGTTAGTGAGTATGCGTATGATGCTTTATGATGTTTATGATGTTATGTACAAGTAAGTATATACACACAAAGCAAAAAAAACCCTATGTTTTAGGCTTGCAGGAGGTTTTATAGGTAAGTATCCTCTTGAAGTTTAGTTGGCTCAACCTGTCCTAGTAATAATGATCAGGTCCTAAAGGATCTCAATATCACCGACCTTTCCTTTAGGCATTATCTCAACACAATCAATCTTTTCTTGCGGCCGAGATATCCCAAAAGTCTAGCCTCAATGAGTGTAGTATCGAGTATCAACGAGTTTTTAGCTTTACACCGAAACCGGTTATCTCACTATGTCCTAATGGCCAAGTTGTTCAATTAGGGTTCTAAAGTCAATTAGTGCTTCACGACGCCACTCAGAGGCCCCGTATTCTCCTCCATTCACCATGAGGGATACCGGTACCCACAAATGCGTCACACTAACATAGCCATTGTTTCAACCATATCAGTCTACGCCGTATAGTTTCCACAATCTATTGCTATTTACCTCAAAGGTGCCCCTAGATCTGGGTGGAGGATTAAAGCAAGCCCAAACAGAGAACCAAAATGTAAAGAATACAAATCAAACAATGTAAGTAAGTAAATGTGATTTAACCCTAAGGTAACCCCACTTTTAACTTGAATTCCCCAGCAGAGTCGCCAATTCTGTGGTACGTTGGGAGAACTAACTTGAGGTTTTTGCGTTTGTGTTTGCAAATGTTGCGGTTTAGCAAGAGTCGCCACCAACTTTTCTTTTATCCAAAGGTAAAGGTGAAAAAGCACATGAAAGACCTTTTAGAGTTGTTTTTGAGTTCGGGGGGTAGGTTATGAAAAGGGAACGTATTAGCACCCTTTTCATCCATGGTTTTCCATGGGCTCTTAGTTACTTGCTAGATCACTTGCTTTTTGTTCAAAAATTGTGCTTTTGTATGGTTTTGAAAGTATTTTGAAAAGGTGCCATCGTTTAGGAAAACTTTGTAATAGTTCTCGTTCGTAAGAACGTATACAAAGTGTTGAGCTTTTGAAAATATTTCAAGTTTTGAAAGTGTATGTGATTGTTTTAAAAATAGCAAGGATGTTTGTTTTGAGAGTGAGCAAGTAACTAAAAGTGATCTTCTTACTCAAAAGGTCTTAGATGTGTTTTTTCTCCTCCTTTAGATGTTGCTACCTTACCATTGAATTGATAAGAAGCTCCATCGTTGGATGTGAAGGGACATGCATGGGTCATCGTATGACCATGATAGCAATGTTGTGAGATGACTTAGCACTTTTCTTTAGGGACTAAGATCATTTTGAAAGGCAACTTTGATAGCGCCATCGAGGGACTATGATCTTGTATTTCGATTGTTTATGCTAAGACATCCCACATGCATAACATGGCCATTTTTCAAGCAACAAGTGGAGTTAACCTTAAGGGTGTAAGTGTGAAAGTGTGTTTGATTGCATGAATTTGTCTTTGATTCTTGGTGGCCTACTTGTTGGTTTTATCTTTCCATACACGCCTAATTACTATACAGTGTAAGGAAAACAGTAAATTGCGAAAAATAAAATTCTACGCTATTACAATATTTAGGGGATGGGGGTACAAATTTATGAATGGGGATTGCAAGTAAAAAAATAAGTCCTAAATTACTATTACAACCATATTGAAATGCATAAGAATATACAAGAAAATATGAAACGAACTTGTTTTGTTTTAAGAAAATATTTTGGTCTTTTGTTTTAAGAAATAAAATAAAGTGTGAAGGGAAAACTTTTGATGTTTGCTGATTATTGGAATGAAGAGTGATAGCAAAAATAATGAAAAAGGAAAAGAGAATCAGCGTGTTGCTGATAAAATGAAGTCAGAGGTTCTGACCCTGGCACGCTGCAAAACAGAAACTCGTTAGTGAAAATGTATAAGGTCAGAAGTTCTGAACCCACTGGGAACACAGTGGTTTTCAGAAGTTTTGATACCACTGGAAACAAAACAAGCTTCAGAAGTTTTGATACCACTGGAAACAAAACAAGCTTCAGAAGTTCTGATACCACTGGCAACAAAACAAGCTTCAGAAGTTATGATATTACTGGTAACAAAACAGATTCCATAAATGCTGGTGCCACTGACAGAACTTGGTCTCTCTCTTATGCTAGTCAGAACATCTGTAATTTAGGTATTTCTCCACAAAACAGAAGGCATGTATAGAACATTTATAGCAAATGTCATGGTGTTTCAGAAAATAGAAGTGTCAGAACTATAAGTCAGAGGCAAGCATGTATTTGCTATTCCTAATTCTGAGTTCTAATTTCCTCAAGAAGTTCTGAGCTGGTTTATCCCCTACTTAGGCAGACAGATGCATGAAATCTCAGAATATGTACATCATCTGAAACATGATATCTACATTGTATTTTTGAGCATGTAAATCTGGTAATGCTTCAAGTAACATGATAATAGTCAGTAGAAGCTTACCTTGTAGCTGAAAAGATTCTATGGGACATAGGTTGACCTTGAATTCTGGTGAGGTTCTGAGCAACTTCTTCACGTACTAAGCAGGATGAAGGTTCTCAACTTCTGGTACAACAAAGAGGTGATGTTCTGATTTCTTTGAGCAGATGGATAGAGAATGTGAGGTAGTATGAATAAAGGCAGTTTCCAACGTATAGATCATAAACTGTGTGAATGGTTTTTTAGCCAATAAATGTTTGAGAACAAATGGAGTTTAAATACAAGGAATCAAAAGTTAACAAGGTTTTATGTGGTGTGTTTACAGTTCTTGGAGCTCTTGGGATTTTGGCAGGGGTTCAAGGCTTTTCTTTCTCAAATTTTCGACCTCTTTTCAATGGCCCAGGGTGTTCTAGTTATAGGAAAATATTTTGTAGTTTTAGAGAGGTCAAGTAGCGCCAACATCATACGCTAGATGCTGACTTGTTCTTGAAGCAAGTTCAAAAATAGGGTGTGATAGTTGACAGTTTTTTAGCCTAGACTGGATTAGCAAGCTGGGATTAAGGAAAAGTAAACCCATAAGCAAAAAGTAACGCGTGGACCCTCCTATACTAATGTATAAAAGTTTGCTTTTAAGGATAACAAGAGTATTTCTATGACACACGTGGAGAGGTCCCTTGGACAAAGACTCAAAAGTGGTTGTGAGCATTAATGAGCATTAAATGATGATGAGATTTTTCAAAATCAGAAATCCTGTAATTTGAGATTTTGCATCATTGCTTAATTCTGGATCAGAAGTTATATCTAGGAAAAACATCCATCTTCTGATCTTTGTACCTTGTTGCCTCAGCATGTTCTGAAGGCTTTCCCAAGCTTTCCAGTAACCTTTTTTATTTTTCTTTGAAAACTCTGGATTAGAAGTTCTGCTTCAGCGTAGCATCCAATCTTCTGATCTTCTGACCTTCTGGCTCCAGCATGTTCTGAAGGAGCTTTAAGGCTTTGTATTACGCTTTATTACCTTCGTTGCATTACCCTATAAAACTCTGACTGAACTTGCGTAGATGCTGAAGAGCCATGTTCTGACTGAAGACTATGTGTTGAACCATGTTTACAACTTCTGACTGCACCTGCCTGGAGGTTGGCTCAGAAGTTCTGAAGTGTCATTTTTTCTTAAATACTTAGAAAAAAATCCCAAGTATTTAGAAATTTGGCTTTTCCATAGTAAACTTGACTTTTGAATTTTTTTTTGGTGATACAAACTTCATATTCCAACATGTCTTGATGAAATATGATTCTTGAAACTTGTTTTTGGTCCAAAAGTCAAAGTTAGACTTCTCATCATGCAAATGACCATTTTTCCCTTGTGAATGGTTTGCTTGGAAAATTGATAATTCAAGGCTTGGAATTATATGAGAGAAAACTTGAGAATCTAGGGTGATTCCTTAAGAAATGAGAGGGTAAATTTTGGGTTACAACAAAGTTAAACAAGGAAAGCAAGTAAAGGTGATCTAGCCCTAAGGTAACCCCAATTTTAAGTAAATTCCCCAGAAGAGTCACCAATTATATAATACGGTGGGAGAACTGACTTGGGTGTTTTGTGTTTGATAGCAATTGTTACGGATAGCAAGAGTCGCCACCGACTTTTCTTTTATCCAACAACGGAAAGGGTGAAAAGAACAGGAAAGACCTTTAGAGATGTTTTCTTGAGTTCAGGGGGTAGTGTGATACGGTGGGAGAACTGACTTGAGGTTTGCGTTTGTTTTCGCAAATGTTTCGGTTTAGCAAGAGTTGCCACCGACTTTTTATTTTATCCTAAGGAAAGGTTAAAAAGCACAGGAAAAACCATTGAGATGTTTTCTTGGGTTCGGGGAGTAGATTATAGAAAGGGAAGGTATTAGCACCCTTTCTATCCATGGTTATCCATGGGCTCTTAGTTACTTTCTTAGATCACTTGCCTTGCATTTTCAATTGTTTGAAATGGTGCTTTCAATTGTTTGAAATGGTGCTTTGTGTGTGTGGTTTTGAAAATGTTTTGAAAAATATGCCTTGTCTAGGCAACCCTTGTAACAATTCTTTACTCGAATGTTTTACAAAGGTGTTTGTCTTTTAGAAAAGATGTTTCAATATTTTTGAAAGTTGTTTTGAAAGTTGTGTTGTGGAGTGTGTTTTGAAAGTAGGCAAATGTGTTTTGCAAGTTTGATCAAGTAACTAAGAGTTGTCTACCCCCAAATTTCTCAAAGATCTTTCCTATGTTTTAACCCTTTTAACAGTATTGTTCCACCATTATATTTGGTGGACAATCTTGTGTCTAGGATGTTAACGGGACGGGCGCGGGTCATCTTTTAGACCATGAATGCAATAGTGCCAAGTGTCTTTGGCAATTTTTCCTTCAAGGGACTTGATCATTTTTAGGCAACTTGAGATAGCGTCATCGAGGGACTATGATCATTTGATTTGTTTTTGTTTGGCCAAAGACACTCAACATGCAACATGACCCATTTTTGAAGGCAACAAGTGGAGTAACCCTAGGGGTGCAAGTGTGTATTGTGTTGTTCATTTTCATGCATTTTTGTCTTTGTATTAGTCAAGTTATTTGTTATTTGATTTGCATACAAACCCTAAGTCTGTCATGGAATAATTTGAAAGCTTTTAAATGCGGAAATTTAAAGTCCTAAATTATTACAACATAATTATGGGGATGGGGGTACAAATGTTTGAATGGGGGGATATTTAGCAAGAAATTAAATCTAAAACTATTATATCCATATTGAATATACAAATATCAAATTGTACAATATTTAAACAAATATAATAAATATGCAAAATGTATTATGCACAAAAAGGATTTTTTATGTATGAGACATTATTTTTTAATGTGAAATATAAACAAAAATAAAAAGTCAATTTTTGATGATTTTTATTGTCTTAGGGCAAAACCCTAGTTTTCTAAATAAATAATATTTATTTATTAATTATATTCAATATTTGTTAATTATATACAAAAAATAAAAAAAGAAGTATATTGTAAAAAAAAGTATTTTAGTGTCATATATTAATAAAAATAAAAATGTATTATTTTCATATTTTTAATCCTAAATATTTAATAAAATATGTATAAGTATATTTATATATATTTAATAAGCTAAATATGTACAAAAAAATAAAATATTAATTATTTACAAAAAAAATGAATTTTTTTAGAAAATGTTTTCAAAATGTAAATGAAAAAATAACAACTGAAAATAAATATATTTTTGTATTTTTTAGTGTTTTAAATAAAAAGGAAATATATTTGTTTATATATATATGCTAAATAAAACAAATAAATGCCAAATAAATGCAAAAATGGGTGGAAAAATATTTTTAATGTTTTTTATGTTTTGACAAAAAATATCAAGTCAGAAGAAAAAATAAAAAGTCAAAAATAATGGATATTTCAAACAATGGGCCAGGGGGGTGTAAATGGAAAAAAGGGGTGTGAACAGCAAGGATAGCTCAGGCCCAGCCCAAGCCATCATCTTCTTCCTCCAGCTTCTGTCAAACAGGCGCTTCTTTGTTCAAAATACAAACTCCTGATTCTTTGATTTTTAGCAAAAACTCATAACACAAACAATGTAGAGCATCAAGAGACGAATTCATACATATAAAAAACTTGACCTAACTCTAAGAAATGAAGGAGAATTTCTTCATCCCCAATTTCTGACCTAAATTTTCTCCAATGTTCATGGCCAAAATTCTCATAACATACTCAATATAAATGAAAAGTAAGTATATGGATGGCTTCAGGGCTATGAGGAGAACATGTTTCATTCACAAACCTAAGCCTAACTCTTCCTATATTGAGAGATAGAAGTTCATGTTTTTACCTATTTCAGCTTGAGTCGTGTACAACAATGGAGGTATCTTCAATGGAGTTTGAGCTTTGGTACAGCTTTCCTGAAGTCCAAGGATGCTTCTTCTATGCTGGGCTTGCTCTGAAACTGCCTGTATCGTGCTATGGAAGTCCACCTGCACAGCTTGAAAGCAAAAATGGCAAACGATGTTAAGGATGTTACAGCTTAGATTGAATGCTTAGGATAGTTTCAGTGGATTATATGGAACATGTTTGAACTCTTTTTGGCCAAAGTGCACGAGTGGAATGGATTGTGGAAGTCAATCTGCAGCAGGCACTCTGTTTTGCAGAAAAACTGTGATTTTGGATATGAGGATGGATTGAGGATGAAGGAATCGTGTTTTAGGTCAGTTAGGGTGTATGTAAGATGAGAACAAAGTTTGCTTTGGCTGGTTTTTACAGGAATGAGAGATTGGAGTTGTTTTGCAATCTTGCTTGTTTTTGAAGTAAGGATATTGTCAGTTCCATTACAGGCCTGTACCACCCTCTATGTATGATGCCTCTCTTGTTCTTGATCAGAGGGATTTGTGTACAAATGCTAGCCTCAAAGATCTGGCCCATGCCTCTTGGATTTTGAATTTGACATAAAGTGCATCTTTATCAAGATGGCATGTTTGCTTTTTCTACTTAAGGATTGATTTTATGTGCAATGCCCAAAGGGAAGAAATAATGCATTAATACAATGGTTAGGCATTTAATTATGGTGTGTGAGACTGGTTTTGAGGCCTGCAAGCTAGCTTGTACAAGCTGATTTGAAAAATGCCAATGTATGAACATGTATTTGGTTATGAACAAAAGTGACTTTTGCCCAACTTTGCAAATTCGATTCTCTCTAACCACAAGGGTGTTTGAGAAGTTCTTGGACAATTTGGAAAGCTTGGAATGTGTACTACAATCCATCTTCGTAATTCAAATTGAAACTCCAAGTGGAACCATGTGAAAAGTGGCCATGAAGTTGGACAAAAATCCTGCCTAGAATAGGTCAAAGTTTCTCTAAGTTAAAAATGTTTTGCACCTTTGTTCCAAAAATCATAACTTGATCTACAAGCTTCCTTTGAGAAAACTTTGTGAATCAAAGTTATAGATTTTTAAATGGACTACAACTTTCATGTTTTGAGTTTTGTTTGAATCCAATTGTATCTTGATGAACAAATGGGACAAAATTAGGAAAAAATAAGGAAGTTTCATAACTTAGAAAAATTCTAAGTTATGAAATTTTCTCATTCTAAACCCTAATTTGCAATTTTGGGTTTCTTGATGAACAAGTTTCATAATTTGACATGTCTTGATGAAAAATGAATCTTGGCACTTGATTTTGACCAAAAAGTCAAAGTTTGACTTTTCAGTATACAGTCAAATTTTGATCAGTTGACTGGAAAATTCATCTGTCAATCCTATGCATTTGAGATCTTTTGAACTTGTTGAATGAATAAAGACAATGCCATTGAGTTCTTGAGTCCATATGTGAGCTTGGTTTTCCATTGGTTAGGTTAAACAGTCAAAAATTGCCTTTGTGTAGTCAAAACTCTAAAAATGACCATTTTGCCCTTTTGGTGATCTGATCAAATTTCTTGTGAAATGGTGATCCAAACTTAACAAAATGGTTCATATGAGTTCATAATGTTGATGTGGGTCAAAAATCATGAGGTTTGACTATCAATTGGCCACAGTTGACTTTTTCCCCAATATAGTTGATTTCTAGGTCAATTGTCCAATTGACTGGGCAAAGATTGGAATCAAGGCTTGAAACTTGGTATGGATAGACTTGTGAGTTCAAAATGAAGCATGAAAGTCACTTTGGGCATTTTAGGTCAAAACATCTTTGTGCAAACTCAAACCCTAATTTGGGTCAACAGTGCAAGGAGGGGTCTTGAGCAGAGCAAACCCTAACTTGATCTTGAGCTCCAAGAGTCTTGTGATGAGAAAATGTTGATGAAATGAGAGGGAAAATTTTGGGGTACAACAATTTCCCCTGTTCAATCTTCTTGCACCTGAAGAGTTAGATTGGTAGGTTTTCCTTTCGCGTCTCGAAGGTAAAAGGAGATTGGACACTAGAGTGCCCTTAAATTTGCACTCGTCAAAGCATGGGTGTGGGAATGGGCTTAAAGATGCCATCTGGAAGGTGATAGAATCTTGTCGGGGGATGGGCTTAGAGATGCCATCTGGAAGGTATGTTGTAGGTGAAAGACATGAGTATTAGAAAGGTGTCCATGTTTTTGGAACATCTCTGAACTGGGGGGTCTAAACAAGCAATAGATTGACATCCATGTTTGGAGAATCCGTAAACTGTTTTCAGAGATTGAAGAATCTGAACAAGTGATAGGTTAACATCTGTATCTGGAGAACCCGTAAACTGTTTTCAGAAGTCTTGAAGTTGAATAAGCAATAGAGCAGCATCCATGTTGGGAAGCGTCCGTAAACTATTTTCAAAAGTTGAGTCTGAACAAGCGATAGATTAACATCCGTGTTTTGAGAATCCGTAAACTATTTTCAGAAGTTGAAGAATCTGAACAAGCGATAGGTTAACATCCGTGTCTGGAGAACCTGTAAACTGTTTTCAGAAGTCTTGAAGTTGAATAAGCAATAGATCAGCATCCATGTTGGGAAGCGTCCGTAAACTGTTTTCAAAAGTTGAGTCTGAACAAGCGATAGATTAACATCCGTGTTTGGAGAATCCGTAAAATGTTTTCAGAAGTTAAAGAATCTGAACAAGCGATAGGTTAACATCCGTGTCTGGAGAACCCATAAACTGTTTTCAGAAGTCTTGAAGTTGAATAAGCAATAGAGCAGCATCCATGTTGGGAAGCGTCTGTAAACTGTTTTCAAAAGTTGAGTCTGAACAAGCGATAGATTAACATCCGTGTTTGGAGAATCCGTAAACTGTTTTCAGAAGTTGAAGAATCTGAACAAGCGATAGGTTAACATCCGTGTCTGGAGAACCCGTAAACTGTTTTCAGAAGTCTTGAAGTTGAATAAGCAATAGATCATCATCCATGTTGGGAAGCGTCCGTAAACTGTTTTCAAAAGTTGAGTCTGAACAAGCGATAGATTAACATCTGTGTTTGGAGAATCCGTAAACTATTTTCAGAAGTTGAAGAATCTGAACAAGCGATAGGTTAACATCCGTGTCTGGAGAACCCGTAAACTGTTTTCAGAAGTCTTGAAGTGGATAAGGAACCGGTGTAGGGTTTCCTAATGATAAGTCCGTGTAAAACTGCATCTTAGATAATTGTTAATGATAGCCTTTTATTCTTATCCTGAAAAGGACAAAATATTAGCTAAACACAAAGTTATGCTGCATGAAATGTAGGATGCAATATATATTATATCAATGCTTATGACATGAATGTAATGAATGCGCATGTAAACTGATGAGATGTCTTGCTGAGGATAGATGAATCCTGGATGGCTGGAGATAATAGAATCTTGACTGCTGCCGAGGAAAGCGAACCTTTGAATGCTGCAGGGAATTGTAAGAATCTTTGATTGCTGAAGCCGAGATATCCTTGTTGACTGCTGACTGCTTGGGGAACAAGATCTTCAGTTGTTGAGGGATCTTAGGACCACTGCTGGGGAAGGTGAATCCTTGATGACCTGTGGGGAATGAGAATCCTAATGATCTCTACTGGGGAGTCCAGACCCTAGTAAACTTATGTTGGAGAAGTAAGACAAAGAATCTTCAATCTGATGGGAAGTATCTCTGTGGGGAGAAGGTTCACTAGTCCGGTTCCGCTGGGAATTGATAGTTGGAAGTTTTAGCTCCGCTGGGGATTGGTAGTTTTGACTTCAATTCGGGATAGGATTTTCAGATTTTTAAGGCTCCACTGGGGATACTGGAACTTAACTCTGAGAGGAATTGAGTTCTGGAAGGCTCTCTGGCTGGGGAGATCATTTTTGGAAAAAGCTTATGTTCTGCTGGGGATCCTGAAGTTTAATTCTGTTTGGGGAATTAAGTTCTGGATTTTGACTTCGTTGAGGAATTTGGAGTTTAGAACTGCTGGGGATTCCTTCTGAAAGGGCGTCAAGATATCTATCCGTACCTTCAACCTATCAGTAATCATCTTTTCTTAATTAGTAAGGAAATGATTATGTTCAAATGCATATGCCTATTTAACAAAACATTGGACGTTTCTCAAATAAAACATAAGTGTAGAAAAGCAAAAAGGAAGACAAAGCAAATTTTTGTATTTGGAAAAGTATTTGTATTAACTTTCTACGAGTATCCTTGTACAAAGGAGACAGACATCCTAGTAAGAGGATGTTGTCATAAAAATTGCAAAAAATTTATACAAGAGAAAGATGGCTATGTGAAACAATTTCATGGGATCCCCAATCTGCTATAGCCTTCACAACTCTGAATATCTTGTCCATTTCATGCTTCGTCCGCAGATGATTGGATTGATCAGAAGCTCGGAGCTTGTTCATGAAGAGATTGTTCTTTAAAGTGATCCGACGAGACATAGTCATACGCTTTAATTCCCTAACTTTTGCCTGGACCGCCCTTTCGGGTTTTCAATCCACCGGGAAACCCCTTTTTGCCCAAGCCGCCCTTTCGGGTTTTCGACTTGCCGGGTGTACAATTTTTTTTTGGTTTTATCCCTAATTTTTTCCTGAACCGCCCTTTCGGGTTTTCGGTTCACCGGGATGCCCATTTTTGCCCAAGCCTCCCTTTCGGGTTTTCGACTTGTCGGGTTTGTTTCATGCGTAGTATTTTTTGACTATGTCTGTGCTCGCATGGTGTGGAAAATCGTCGCCGTCCATGGTGGTCAGAATCATTGCACCACCAGAAAATATGCTCTTGATCACAAATGGTCCTTCGTAAGTAGGAGTCCATTTGCCCCTGGGATCACTTTGCGGCAAGATAATCCGCTTGATTACGAGATCTCCGACTTGATATACTTGACGTCTGACTTTCTTGTTAAAAGCCTTGATCATCCGTTTTTGATACGTCTGACCATGGCAAACAGCAGTGAGTCGTTTCTCGTCGATCAAATTGAGTTGATCAAGTCGGGTCTGAATCCAATCGTCTTCATTCAAACCAGCGTCCTTCATAATCCTTAAAGAAGGAATCTGAACTTCCATGGGTAGGACAACTTCCATGCCATATACCAAAGAAAATGGGGTTGCCCCTGTTGAAGTACGTGTCGTGGTACGGTATCCATGCAGAACAAACGGTAGCATCTCATACCAGTCTTTGTAGGTAACTGTCATTTTTTGAATGATCTTCTTGATGTTTTTGTTCGCAGCTTCAACAGCATCGTTCATCTTCGGCCGATAGGGAGATGAATTTTGTTGATAAATCTTGAACTGTTCGCATAGAGTGGTGATTATAGTATTGTTTAGATTTGTACCGTTGTCCGTGATGATGCTATCGGGGACACCATACCGGCATATGAGGTTCTGCTTGATGAAGCGGGCAACCACATTCTTTGTAACAGAGGCGAAGGAAGCTGCTTCGACCCATTTGGTAAAATAGTCAATGGCGACCAGGATGAAGCGATGTCCATTGGACGCTGTGGGCTTGATCTCTCCAATCATGTCAATGCCCCACATTGCGAATGGCCAAGGAGCTGTCAGAACGTTGAGAGGAACATGAGGAATATGAATCTTGTCAGCGTAGACTTGACATTTGTGGCAAGTACAGGAATGTTGATGGCAATCAACTTCCATAGTAGACCAGTAATAGCCTGCCCTTAGAATATTCTTAGCCATTGTATGCCCGCTCAAGTGGGTGCCAAATGTGCCACTGTGCATCTCGGTCATGATCAACTCTACTTCAGCTTTGTCTACACATCGGAGTAAAACACAATCATGGCTGCGTTTATAGAGGATGTCGTTGCTCAGGAAGAACTTGGCAGCAAATTTCCTTAGGAACTTCTTGTCATTTACGGAAGCTCCTTCGGGATATTCTCTAGTCTGGAGATACCTTTTGATTTCATGGAACCAGGGTTGTTCCACTACTTCTTCGGTATTAATCTCATGACAATGCGCAGGTTCATCCATTCGCTCGATGGTGATTTGGGGAGCCTCGTTATCCCAGTTGAGTTTAAACATGGAAGACATTGTAGCCAGAGCATCTGCTAGCTGGTTCTCTTCTCGCGGGAAATGCTCGAAGGTGATTTGCTCGAAATGAGGCAACAATGTCAAGACATGTTCTTTGTATGGGATAAGATTAGGATGTTTGGTGTCCCACTCTCCTTTGATTTGACTGACAACCAAAGCCGAGTCCCCAAATACGATCAAAGATTTGATCCCCAAGTCTATAGCAGCCTTGAGACCAAAGATGCAAGCTTCATATTCGGCCATGTTGTTGGTACAGCTGAAACAAAGTCGGGCCGTGAAAGGTGTATGGCAACCTTCTGGGGAAATGAGTACCACACTGATACTGTTTCCAAGTGCATTTGAAGCACCATCAAAGTACAGGGTCCATCGGGATCAATTTTCAGGTCCGTCATACGGTCCGTTATCTTCAATGTTGTCCAATGTAATGATGTCCTCCTCTGGGAAGTCGAATCTCATGGATTGATAATCTTCGATAGCTTGATGAGCTAGATGGTCAGCTAGTACACTCCCCTTTATAGCTTTTTGGGTAGTATACTGGATGTCATACTCAGTCAGGATCATTTTCCATCTAGCGATTCTTCCAGATAAAGCAGGCTTCTTGAAGATATACTTGATAGGATCCATTTTGGAAATCAACAGAGTGGTATGAGTCAACATATACTGCCTTAGTCGGCGAGCAGCCCATACCAAAGCGCAGCAAGTTTTCTCGAGCAGTGAGTAGCGAGTCTCACAGTCGGTAAACTTTTTGCTAAGGTAATAAATGGCATGCTCTTTTCGACCAGACTCGTCATGCTGGCCCAATACACACCCCATTGAGTTGTCCAAAACGGTCAGATACATGATCAGCGGCCTTCCTTCAATGGGTGGCATCATAATAGGAGGTTCTAGCAAATACTCCTTGATTTTATCAAAAGCAGCTTGGAAGTCGTCGTTCCATTCGACTACCTAATATTTCTTCAATAGTTTGAAAATTGGCTCACAGGTAGACGTCAGATGAGAGATGAATCTGGCAATATAGTTCAAGCGCCCCAAGAACCCTCTAACCTCCTTTTCAGTACGGGGGGCAGGCATTTCTTGTATAGCCTTTACTTTTGCTGGATCGATCTCAATGCCTTTGTTGCTGACAATAAATCCTAGAAGTTTACCAGACCTAACTCTAAAGGTGCACTTACTTGGATTCAGCCTGAGTTTGTACTCCTTCAACCTGGAAAATAGCTTTTGCAGATGTTCAAGGTGTTCCTCCTCTGTTTGTGATCGAGCTATCATGTCGTCTACATAAACTTCGATCTCATGATGTATCATATCATGAAACAAAGCCACCATGGCGCGCTGATAAGTTGCCCCTGTGTTCTTCAGTCCGAACGACATCACCTTGTAACAGAAAGTACCCCATTGTGTAACAAAGGTTGTTTTCTCCATGTCCTCGGGGGCCATTTTAATCTGGTTGTAGCCCGAGAATCCATCCATGAAGGAAAACACCTTGTGCTGAGCCGTGTTGTCAATCAAAATGTCGATATGCAGTAGCGGAAAATCATCTTTAGGGCTAGCCCTGTTCAAATCCCGGTAGTCCACACACATTCTGACCTTGCCGTCTTTTTTAGGTACTGGCACGATGTTAGCAACCCATTGTGGATAGGATGTAATAGCCAGAAAGCCAGCGTTGAATTGCTTCATTACTTCAGCTTTAATCTTCTCAGACATATCGGGCCTCATTCGGCGGACTTTTTGCTTGATCGGTGGACAATCCTCTCTTGTAGGGAGACGGTGGATCACTATATCTGTGTCTAAACCCGGCATGTCTTCATAAGACCAGGCGAAGATTTCAACGTATTCATTCAACAGCTGTATTAAGCGCTCCTTGACACTTGGTTCCAGATTGGCACCCACTTGTACTTCTTTCCTGTCTTCCTCTGTTCCTAAGTTGACTGTTTCCAACAACTCTTCATGAGGCAAGATGGCCCTTTCTTCTTGCTGTAGAAGTCTGGCTAGTTCTCCTGGTACTTCACAATCTTCATCATCTTCGTATTCAGCCTGGTTGACCAAATCTTTAGAGTTATTGAAGGATACAGCAGAATAGTCACCCATAGAATCCAGAGTGGATGGGTACCTGCATTTGTGAGTGTGGGTGTGTGTAAGGGATAGCCATCCTTAAAAATGCAAAAAGAAAGAAAATGAACACAACAGTTTATAAATGAAAAACATACAATGATTCATTAAACATGGCATATGAATATGAAGAGAATCAAAACCCTTACAAATGGACCTACATGCCCCGGGCAAGGCATGAGGTGAAAAAGTAGTGTGCAGATTGTTTAAAAGTAATTATTACAGACCAACAGGAAATGTTCGAAAGATAAGTTACTGATTAATGAAAGTAATGGGGACGAAGTCTTTCGCCTCCCAGTTGTGCAGTCCCCCTTTGATGGTTGGGAAGATCCAGTCTTCAATGTTGGCCTCTTCGTCTTCGTCTTCCAAAGCATTGATTCCATGAGGAGAAATCTTGACGGGTGTCCTTTCAATTTTTGAGCGACACATAGCTTTCTGCCTCGCAGTGGTAAATCCCAACCCAAACTTGTCTGTTTTGTGAGGAATGTCAGGCAACTGACCCCATGTTGAGCTCTTCCCCTCCTTCATTGCAGCCTTTGCGTCTTTCAGAGATGCCATCCTGGCCACCTGCTTGGGTACCTCAGCTACCGCCTTTGCTACTGCCACCTCGGGAGCAATTTCCTCGAAGTGTTGGAACGGTGTTTCAATGAATTCGCCCTCCACCTCTACATACCGAAAGGAGTTCAGGTGACTGATCATATATTCCTCCTCACCGTGTACAGTTATGATCTTTCCTTTGATAGGGTATTTCAGCATCTGATGTAGGGAGGAAGTGACTGCGCCAGCACTATGTATCCATGGCCTCCCTAGCAAGCAAGAGTATGACGGACGGATGTCCATCACATAGAAGGTTGAGTGGAAAACTTCAGTGCCTACCTTGATGGGAATGTAGACCTCCCCATGCACCATTCTTTTAGACCCGTCAAAGGCCCTGACAATGATATTACTTGGTTTCAGCTCCAAGCCTTCACAATCCAACCGGTCGAGAGCTTTCTTAGGCAGCACATTTAAGGAAGAACCAGTGTCGACCAAGACATGGGCGAGAGTAGTTCCTAGGCATTCGACTGACACATGCAATGCGTCATTGTGCTTTCTTTCCTTCGGAGTCAGGTCAGCATCAGAGAAACCCAGGCCGTTGTCGGCGGTAAGGCTGGCTACACAATCCTGGAATTGATCGGCTGAGGTTTCCTGGGGAACATGGGTTGTCTTCAAAAATCTTATCAATGCTTTGGCATGAGCCTCCGAACAAAGCAGCAATGCTAACATGGAGATCTTCGAGGGGGTTTGCCCCAGTTGCTCTACCACATCATAATCACTCTTCTTAATTATTTTCAGAATCTCCTCCAATTCTTTCTTAGAGGTTTCGGGGATGACCAATGGCTGAGCCCTCGTCCTGATGAGCTCATCTTGGATCCCTTTCCCCTTATCAGCAGAAGTAGGAGGGACAACCACAGGAGTAACAGCTTCTTCAATTAACGGAGTTCTTGCAGAAAGTTTTATCGGTGCAGGAGTAACCTTGGCAGCAGCTGAGGGTCCAAAGATTGCCTTTGGAGGGGCAATCTTTGGAGAGAAAATTCTCCCACTTTGGGTAATCTTACTCGTATCGGCAATGTTTCCAATGTCGGCATTTTCTTCGTCAGAGCTCTCTTCAGTTATCTCAATTTGTTTAACACTGTGGTAGTAGATTTCTCCACCATAATTCCACGGTATTGATTTGTCAGATATGTAGGGGACAGGCCCAGGCATGGTTATTTTCAGAGGAACAATCTTCGTAGCTGATGTAATCTTAACAGGCTTTTTAGGGACCTTGGAAAGATTGGTGGAAATGGTGATTATTGAAACATCTTTGATAGGGGTTGGAGTAGCAGGAATCTTTTCGAAAAGAATTTGTTGGCTGTCCATTAGGCCTTGGATGCCTATCTTCAGCAATGGACAGTCAATTGGTAGGGAGGAACAACAGTAGCAGTCTTCTTTACAACCTGGGAAAATCCCAACCTTCAACAGATTCAACTTGATTATTAGTAGTGGAGTTACCAGATCATCAACAGCAGCAACATACAAGTCTTCTTCAATAGCATGGACATTGAGACCATGCTTTGGCATCGGAGCGGTGATCACATTCAGCTTCTCCGGGGCGTCGAACTCAACCTCTTTTGCATCTATCAAGTCTTGAATCTTATGCTTAAGCGCCCAGCAATCGTTGGTGTCATGCCCGATGCTATCAGAATGATAGGCACATTTAGCATTGGGATGATAATGCGGGGAAGTTGTATTCACATTTTTGGTGCCTCTTTGATATTGGCGAGATTTAGCTTCAACAAATGGGGAAGGACTTGTGCGGGCGTCATATTGATGCGGGTGAACTGCCGTTGTGGTCGTTCTCCCTACTGTTGTTTAGGTCGGGACTGATTGTTACGAGGCTGATCATTTGATGAATTTTGAATCATCACGGCCCCCACAGTCGGTCGGTGCTCAGTTCTTCCCGATCCTTTTTGAGAGTACACAACAGCTGCTTCCTTCTTGGCCGGAAATGATTTCTTAATAGTTGTAGATGCAGAGGCATCCCTTTGAATCTTCCCATTCTTAATACCAGCTTCCACCCGTTCGCCAGTCAGAATCAATTCAGTGAACCCTGCGGAAGAGCTCCCGATAAAATGGTTGAAGAACGAGCCAGATAGGATCCCCAAGAACATATCAACTAGTTCCCTATCCGAAAGAGGTGGCTGCACTCTTCCGGCCAAGTCGCGCCATTTCTGGGCGTATTCTTTGAATCCCTCATTTGAGGCCATCCCCATACTTTGTAACTGAGTACGGGTTGGCGCCAAGTCAGCGTTATATTGATACTGGCGATAAAAGGCAGTTACCAAGTCTTCCCAGTTATGCACTTCTGACCTCTCAAGCTGGTAAAACCAGTCTAGTTGTGTACCGGACAAACTGTCCTGAAAGAAGTGTACCCAAAGATTTCTGTCGGATGTATGAGGTTGAATTCTTCTGACATATGACCTCAGGTGCATCTTCGGGCAAGACAGCCCGTCATATTTTGCAAAAATTGGCACCTTAAACTTTGGAGGGATCACAATCCCAACAATCAATCCCAATTCTTCAAAATCTAGCCCAGGAACCCTTTGCAGCTCCATAGCTGCCAGTCTATCCTCCAGGTTTTTATATTTGTCGTCCGCTGGCGGGTATTGCTGCTCTGAGTAGTCTTCATCTTCCTCAACCTCTTCCTCTTCAGCCTCAGACTCAGAAGGTAATGCAGCCCCTTTTCCTTTACCGGTCCCCTCATCAGATGTGGAGGGGAATTCAAGAACTCTCCTAGCTTCATTCTCAAATCTTCTTCCCAGTGTAGCTACCCCAACTCTTTTCTTCTTCTTTTTTCCTTTTTCTTGTTCTTTGTTCCCTAGCAGTGCTTTAAGATCCTCCTGACCCTTTGCTAAGGTCATTAGGAGCTGTTGAAACTGAGAGTTTTGTGACTGCAGATCTTTGACCGTCTGTTCGAGATCCATCTTACTGAAATAAACAGTAGAAAGATAAGGCAACCTGGTGTGAAGACCTGCTTATGCATATGATGAATGATATGTTTATTCATGCAATGCATTCAAGGATTTAGAAATTCAAAATTGTTGCAAACAAAAAGAACACACGTCATATTAATAAGAAGAAATTTTGCCAGTACATAAATTCCCCATGGGCCAAATATTACAAAAACTTCTTAAGGAAAAAAGACGTTGTGCATCCTCTTTAGTGCGATGTAAGTGTTGAGGGTCTCCTCCTCGTGAAGTCGGTGGGTAAGCTCCAAAACCTTCTTCTCACTGGCGTAGAAGCTGGCTTCAAAAGTATTCCTTTCCTCCTTGAGTTGGATCCAACTCTTCTGCATTTCCTCCCATGATGTTGGCATGTCAGGATGTAGGATGGTGTATGGAACCTCTCCTTCCTTAACAGGCTCTTTAATCAAAGGGAGAATGTGAGGGTAAGGCATCATAAGACTCTGGGCTCAGGTTCGTACCCACTTAAGGTAAGGCTCAAGAGGGATGGAGTTCTTGTGCCCCAGTGTCTTGCTATCTACCTTGTTAGGCATCCTCCAAGCTCTGATGAATCTTTGGCGAAGTCCTTGTGCATCGTTGTCGAAGTCAAAAACTAGGTCAGGAATCAGCATGTCATGAGGGTCATCCCTCCGTGCATATCCAAATTGTCTCAAAGCTAGACAAGGATTGTAGGTAATGCCTCCCCTAATGCCAAGTAATGGAACATTAGGGAACTCACCACAACGATCGACGATGATGACATTTTCTCTGGACCGAGAACACCAATGTACATCAGAATGTGTGAGGGTCATCAATCGTTGTGACCACCTTAAGCCTTGTTAATTCTTCAAAACAGATTGTGGAAGGTGCGAAATAAACCACCTCGCAAGGAGAGGAGTACAACACATGAGAACACCTCTCTTTCTCATTGTTCGTGTGTAAAATGAGTGGAGGATGTCCCCAAGCAATGTAGGTATGGGATTCCTAGATAGGAAAATCTTGACAGCATTGACATCTATAAGTTGGTCAGGATTTGGAAACAATACCAACCCATAAATGAGGAGTGCCACAATTTCTTCAAAGGCTTGTAGATCCAAAGAATTCCAACACTCTTGTGCCTTCTCAAACAGGAATTTTGCCAAGAAGCCTTTGACACCACTTCTAGTTTCCCAATGCCCCTTGATGTCAGATGGTTGCAAGTGTAGTGCTTAAGCAACATCTTCAGGCTTTGGTTCTTTTTCCGTACCGTTGTAGGGTAGTTGATTAAGAATAGGAATTCTCAGGAGTTGAGAAAATTCCTCCAAAGTAGGCACCAATTGGTAGTCGGGGAATGTGAAACAGTGGTGAAGGGGGTCAAAGAACTGGAACAACACTTTCACCATGTCTTCTTCAATGTTGGTGCTGACTAGGCTGAGCAGTCTACCATGTCTTTAACTGAAGAGAGAGCTTTATGGAATTCTGGATGTAAGCTCCTTGAGTTGAGGAGGGATTCTCACGAGGTTGACTTGGATAGTTTTCCTGCGAAGAACTTCCATGACCTACAAAACAAGAACAAAGATGAAGATCCAAACCCTTGAAATGGTTAGTGGATGCATATGATGCTTTATGATGTTCATGATGTATGCACAAACATATGTACAAGCAAGTCACACAAAACCCTAGTTTCAGGCTTGCATGAGGTTTCATAGGTAAGTACCCTCTTGAGTGTAGTTGGCTTAAAAACCTGTCCTATAAATAGTAATCGAGTTCTAAGGAGCTCAATATCATTGAATTGTTTTCTATGTTCATTGTTTTGGTTTAGCCACTTAACTAGCGACCAAAATATTCCAAGAAAAACAACCCTCAATGAGTGTAGTATCGAGTATCTACCAACTTTAGACTGCACCAAAGCCGGTCATCTCACTACCCCTAATAAAAGGCCAAGATGGTCAATTAAGGTTCTAGGTCATTAGTGCTTAGTGACATCACTCAGCGGCCTCGTACTCTCCTTGATTGAACTCAAGGGTTACCGGTACTCACAAATATGTCACACTAATATAGCTATTGCTTCAACCGTGTCGGTATACCCCGCACAGTTTCCACAACGTATTGCTATCTATAAATGTTTCCCAAATCCGGGTGTAGGATTTCAAGCCCAAACAAGAGAACCAAAATGTAAAGCAATCAAAGCAAACAATTAGTCATGCAAAAGGGTGATCTAAGCCCTAAGGTTACTCCACTTTTAATTTTGTCCCCAACAGAGTCGCCAGTTCTGTGATACAGTGGGAGAACTGACTTGAGGTTTGCGTCTGTTTTTGCAAATGATTTGGTTTATCAAGAGTCGCCACCGACTTTTTATTTTATCCTAAGGAAAGGTTAAAAAGCACAGGAAAAACCTTTGAGATGTTTTCTTGGGTTCGGGGAGTAGATTATAGAAAGGGAAGGTATTAGCACCCTTTTTATCCATGGTTATCCATGGGCTCCTAGTTACTTGCTTAGATCACTTGCCTTGCATTTTCAATTGTTTGAAATGGTGCTTTCAATTGTTTGAAATGGTGCTTTGTGTGTGTGGTTTTGAAAATGTTTTGAAAAAGATGCCTTGTCTAGGCAACCCTTGTAACAATTCTTTACTCGAATGTTTTACAAAGGTGTTTGTCTTTTAGAAAATATGTTTCAATTTTTTTGAAAGTTGTTTTGAAAGTTGTGTTGTGGAGTGTGTTTTGAAAGTAGGCAAATGTGTTTTGCAAGTTTGATCAAGTAACTAAGAGTTGTCTACCCCTAAATTTCTCAAAGATCTTTCCTATGTTTTAACCCTTTTAACAATATTGTTCCACCATTATATTTGGTGGACAATCTTGTGTTTAGGATGTTAACGGGATGGGCGCGGGTCATTGTTTAGACCATGAATGCAATAGTGCCAAGTGTCTTTGGCAATTTTTCCTTCAAGGGACTTGATCATTTTTAGGCAACTTGAGATAGCGTCATCGAGGGACTATGATCATTTGATTTGTTTTTGTTTGGCCAAAGACACTCAACATGCAACATGGCCCATTTTTGAAGGCAACAAGTGGAGTAACTCTAGGGGTGCAAGTGTGTATTGTGTTGTCCATTTTCATGCATTTTTGTCTTTGTATTAGTCAAGCTATTTGTTATTTGATTTGCATACAAATCCTAAGTCTATCATGGCATAATTTAAAAGCTTTTAAATGCGGAAATTTAAAGTCCTAAATTATTACAACATAATTATGGGGATGGGGGTACAAATGTTTGAATGGGGGGATATTTAGCAAGAAATTAAATCTAAAACTAGTACATCCATATTGAATATACAAATATCAAATTGTACAATATTTAAACAAATATAATAAATATGCAAAATGTATTATGCACAAAAAGGATTTTTTATGTATGAGACATTATTTTTCAATGTGAAATATAAACAAAAATAAAAAGTCAATTTTTGATGATTTTTATTGTCTTAGGGAAAAACCCTAGTTTTCTAAATAAATAATATTTATTTATTAATTATATACAATATTTGTTAATTATATACAAAAAATAAAAAAAGAAGTATATTGTAAAAAAAGTATTTTAGTGTCATATATTAATAAAAATAAAAATGTATTATTTTCATATTTTTAATCCTAAATATTTAATAAAATATGTATAAGTATATTTATATATATTTAATAAGCTAAATATGTACAAAAAAATAAAATATTAATTATTTACAAAAAAAATGTATTTTTTTAGAAAATTTTTTCAAAATGTAAATGAAAAAGTAACAACTAAAAATAAATATATTTTTGTATTTTTTAGTGTTTTAAATAAAAAGTAAATATATTTGTTTATATATATATGCTAAATAAAACAAATAAATGCAAAAATGGGTGGAAAAATATTTTTTATGTTTTTTATGTTTTGACAAAAAAATATCAAGTCAGAAGAAAAAATAAAAAGTTAAAAATAATGGATATTTCACACAATGGGCCAGGGGGTGTAAATGGAAAAAAGGGGTGTGAACAGCAAGGATAGCTCAGGCCCAGCCCAAGCCATCATCTTCTTCCTCCAGCTTCTGTCAAACGCGCGCTTCATTGTTCAAAATACAAACTCCTGATTCTTTGATTTTTAGCAAAAACTCATAACACAAACAATGTAGAGCATCAAGAGACGAATTCATACATATAAGAAACTTGACCTAACTCTAAGAAACGAAGGAGAATTTCTTCATCCCCAATTTCTGACCTAAATTTTCTCCAATGTTCATGGCCAAAATTCTCACAGCATACTCAATATAAATAAAAAGTAAGTATATGGATGGCTTCAGGGCTATGAGGAGAACATGTTTCATTCACAAACCTAAGCCTAACTCTTGCTATATTGAGAGATAGAAGTTCATGTTTTTACCTGTTTCAGCTTGAGTCGTGTACAACAATGGAGGTATCTTTAATGGAGTTTGAGCTTTGGTACAGCTTGCCTGAAGTCCAAGGATGCTTCTTCTATGCTGGGCTTGCTCTGAAACTGCCTGTATCGTGCTATGGAAGTCCACCTGCACAGCTTGAAAGCAAAAATGGCAAACGATGTTAAGGATGTTACAGCTTGGATTGAATGCTTGGGATAATTTCAGTGGATGATATGGAACATGTTTGAACTCTTTTTGGCCAAAGTGCACGAGTGGAATGGATTGTGGAAGTCAATCTGCAGCAGGAACTCTGTTTTGCAGAAAAACTGTGATTTTGGATATGAGGATGGATTGAGGATGAAGGAATCGTGTTTTAAGTCAGTTAGGGTGAATGTAAGATGAGAACAAAGTTTGCTTTGGCTGGTTTTTACAGGAATGAGAGATTGGAGTTGTTTTGCAATCTTGCTTGTTTTTAAAGTAAGGATAGTGTCAGTTCCATTACAGGCCTGTACCACCCTCTATGTATGGTTCCTCTCTTGTTCTTGATCAGAGGGATTTGTGTACAAATGCTAGGCTCAAAGATCTGGCCCATGCCTCTTGGATTTTGAATTTGACATAAAGTGCATCTTTATCAAAATGGCATGTTTGCTTTTTCTACTTAAGGATTGATTTTATGTGCAATGCCCAAAGGGAAGAAATAATGAATTAATACAATGGTTAGGCATTTAATTATGGTGTGTGAGACTGGTTTTGAGGCCTTCAAGCTAGCTTGTACAAGCTGATTTGAAAAATGCCAACGTATGAACATGTATTTGGTTATGAACAAAAGTGACTTTTGCCCAACTTTGCAAATTCGATTCTCTCTAACCACAAGGGTGTTTGAGAAGTTCTTGGACAATTTGGAAAGCTTGGAATGTGTAATACAATCCATCTTTGTAATGCAAATTGAAACTCCAAGTGGAACCATGTGAAAAGTGGCCATGAAGTTGGACAAAAATCCTGCCTAGAATAGGTCAAAATTTCTCTAAGTTAAAAATGTTTTGCACCTTTGTTCCAAAAATCATAACTTGAGCTACAAGCTTCCTTTGAGAAAACTTTGTGAATCAAAGTTGTAGATTTTGCAATGGAATACAACTTTCATGTTTTGAGTTTTGTTTGAATCCAATTGTATCTTGATGAAAAAATGGGACAAAGTTAGGAAAAAATAAGGAAGTTTCATAACTTAAAAAAATTCTAAGTTATGAAATTTTCTCATTCTAAACCCTAATTTGCAATTTTGGGTTTCTTGATGAACAAGTTTCATAATTTTACATTTCTTGATGAAAAATGAATCTTGGCACTTGATTTTGACCAAAAAGTCAAAGTTTGACTTTTCAGTATACAGTCAAATTTTGATCAGTTGACTGGAAAATTCATCTTCAATCCTGTGCATTTGAGATCTTTTGAACTTGTTGAATGAATCAAGACAATTACATTGAGTTCTTGAGTCCATATGTGAGCTTGGTTTGCCATTGGTTAGGTCAAACAGTCAAAAATTGCCTTTGTGCAGTCAAAACCCTAAAAATGACCATTTTGCCCTTTTGGTGATCTGATCAAATTTCTTGTGAAATGGTGATCCAAACTTGACCAAATGGTTCATATGAGTTCATAATGTTGTTGTGGGTCAAAAATCATGAGGTTTGACTGTCAATTGGCCACAGTTTACTTTTTCTCCAATACAACTGATTTCTAGGTCAACTGTCCAATTGACTGGGCAAAGATTGGAATCAAGGCTTGAAACTTGGTATGGATAGACTTATGAGTTCAACATGAAGCATGAAAGTCACTTTGGGAATTTTAGGTCAAAACATCTTTGTGCAAACTCAAACCCTAATTTGGGTCAACAGTGCAAGGAGGGGTCTTGAGCAGAGCAAACCCTAACTTGATCTTGAGCTCCAAGAGTCTTGTGATGAGAAAATGTTAATGAAATGAGAGGGAAAATTTTGGGGTACAACAGGTAGGTTATGAAAAGGGAAGGTATTAGCACCCTTTTCATCCGTAGTTATCTACGAGCTCTTAGTTGCTTTCTAGATCACTTGCTTTGTTTGAAAATGTGCTTTATGGTGTGGGTTTGAAAATATTTTGAAAAAAACCGTCTTTGTAATGATTCTCGTCTCTATAAGAATGCGTACAAAGTGTTGGTTTTTTTGAAAATAGTTCAAAGAGGTGTTTGTTATGGAAGATGTTTTTGAAATTGATTTGGAAAAGCGCCTTTATAATGATTCTCGTCTCTATAAGAATGCATACAAAGAGTTTTCACTTTTGAAAGATGTTTCAATGGAAGATGTTGGTGTAAAAATGGTTTTTTAGTCGTGAGCAAGCAAGCAACTATGAGCATCCTACCTGCTCAAAAGGTCTAATGTTCTTTTCCTCTTCCTTTATATGTTACTATCTTACTATTGATTTAGTAAGAAGCCCCATTGTTGGATATGAAGGGACGATCGTGGGTCGTTTGTATAGTCATATAAGGCAACCTATGAGACGTTTTAGCAATTTTGTTAGGGACTAGATTGTTTACCGAAGGCAACATCAAGGGACTATGATCTTTTATCGAGGGTCTTTGCTAAAACATCCATATACGAGGAATATAACTATTTTCCGAGGCAACAAGTTAGATTGCCCTATAGGTGCATGTGTTTGAATAGTGTATTTGATTGCATGCATTTAGCCTTGAATTTAAGGTTGTCCCTTTTTGGTTTTATCTTGCCATACACCCTAATTACTAACATTTATGAAAGCAATAAAAATGCGGGAAAATAAAGGTCCTATGCTATTACATGTTTTTTGGGGGATGGGGTATACAAATGTACAAGTGGGGGTTGCAAAAAATAAAAGTCTTAATTATTACAACCATATTGAATGTAAATATATAGAAAATATAAAGACAAAAATTAGTGTAAAAAGAGAGAAAGAAAAGGCATCCTGATTCGAAGGAAGTTCCTTTCGATTTCACACATTTTCCATCTTTCTGTTGGGGCTGGAAGTCAGTGTTAGCATGCACTCTTCAATTAGCCCTTCTTGCTGCTTCTTTCGATTGGGCCTGGAAGTCAAAGTGAGCGGGCACCCTTTGATTCACACTCCCCCGTCCTTTCATTTGGTTTGCCACTGTGAAGCAGTAAGTGGAGAAACCTAAGGCTTCGATTCACAGGAAACATTTTCTTTCATTTGAGTCTGTACAGATTAGTTATAACATATACTTGGACAAGAAAAGCATGCAATCGAAAGGACAAAAATAAAAATTGAACAAATGTTAATTACATGCTTGAAACGAAAGGGTTAAGGTCAGGGTGACTTACCTTGCTTGAAGATGGAATGTATGTGTTGGACCTTGAGATGATGTCCCGGGCGCTCCTGGATTCGAAGGAAAGAAACAAGTGTGGTGTTTCTTTGACTGGATTCGAAGGCCGAGAAGATTGGAGTTGTGTTTGTTGTTTCTGGATTTGAAGGAAAGGAAACAAGCGTAGTGTTTCTTTTGCTGGATTCGAAAGAAAGAACAAAATGTGGTCTTTTGATTCTGGGTTTGAGTGTGTTAAATGTTTGATAATTTTTCATACGACTAAAGTTTCTCTAGCTACCAAAAGCCCCCCTAGATTTGTTGTCCAGCCCCCTTAGATGTGTTATGGAACCTCTTATTTATAGATTAAGTTGGTTGAGGTTTAGGAGGGAAACAAAAGAAATATGAACAAATTTGGTATGTTGTTGTTGTAGTCTTCGAGGTGCATTATTTGTATGCCAAATTGGTGCAAATATAGGAGCAGTGTAGCAGGACTGTTGTGCAGCAGTTTTGGAGTGTTGTGGACAGTGCATCAGGCTTGGACTTGCAGCACATAAGACTTTGGCCAACAAGCATCTTTGAATATTTCTTTTGTTTTGACCAACTAGATCCATCCTTCTACCAAAATCCTCTTCAGACAACAATATTTGTTTCCAATCAGTGTCCTTCGAATGGGTCCTTTGTGTATCCTTCGTTTTGAACCAATGTGTGTGTTATTTTCAAGGGACCACTTGCATCACTTATGTGCATCACTTATGTGCATCACTTGCAATTTATTCGAATGGGCCAACAAGGTATATCCTTCAAATGGAACACCCATGTATGCCTCTTTAAATCCATTAATACATGTTCTTCGAATGGTGCAAATGTATGTCCTTAGAATGAACCATGTGTCTTTCCTTCGAATGTGCCAATTGTGTATCTTTTGAAAGGGGCACCTAGGTATGTCAATGCATGTCCTTTGAATGGGACACCCAGGTATGTCATAGTGCAGAAACAACATGTGTGGAAGGTTTTCAAGGGTGGAGTCGAAGCTTGCATGCAGGAGGTCCCTGCCTTGTGAATTGGAGGAAATCTTTCAGAAGGCCATTGGCTTCTGAATTGAAGGAAAGCTGCAAGAGGCCATTGCCTTGTGCCTTCTGGCATGAAGGAAGTTCTTGCCTTGTGAATTGAAGGCAAACATATAGAAGACACTTGTCTTTTGAATCGAAGGGCTCCAGTAGGAAGCCAACACCTTCTGAATCGAAGGAAAGGTGAAAGAGGCCATTGCTATGTGGACCAAAATCCAGCTTGTAAGGGGTCATTGGTGTAATCGAAGCTTGCATGCAGGATGTCCCTGCTTTGAATCAAAGGAAGATTTCAGAAGTTCATTGCCTTCTTAATCGAAAGAAGCCAGTAGGAAGCCACTAACTTCTGAATCGAAGGACACCAACAGGAGGCCCTTCCCTTTTGAATCGAAGGAGGTGTTTCAAAGGGAAACAAATGCCCATCCGAAGCTTGTATAAAGCAAGCAAGCAAAAGGCCAATACTTCAATCAAAGATTTGGAATTTGAAGCAAGTTTGAAGGAGGTCGGGTGCTCAATCAAAACCCCTGAATTAAGCCTTCTCAAAGGAAGCTAGATGCCTAATCGAAGCAAATTTGTGCAGCTTTGACTTAGTAGAAATTTTGTGAGAAAAATCTTTGAAAAATGAGAGGGAAAATTTTGGGGTACAACACCACCTAACCGCTGCTTGTGAGCCAATCTTAAAATTACTGAAGAAAGATCAAGTAGTGAAGTGGAATGACGACTTCCAGACTTCCTTTGACAAAATCAAGGAATATCTTCAAGAGCCTCCAATTTTGATGTCGCCGGTTGAAGGAAGACCTCTGATCATGTACTTAACAGTATTAGAGAATTCAATGGGGTGTGTGTTGGGGCAGTATGACGAGTCTGGTTGAAAAGAGCATGCAATATACTACCTTAGCAAAAAATTTACCGACTGTGAAACAAGATACTCACTGCTCGAGAAAACTTGTTGTGTTTTGGCATGGGCTGCTCGCCCACTGAGACAGTATATGTTGACTCACACTACCTTGTTGATCTCTAAAATGGATCCTATTAAATACATCTTTGAGAATCCCGTTCTCTTCGGGAGAATATCAAGATGGTAAATGGTCTTAACCGAATATGATATTCAGTACACTACTCAAAAGGCAATAAAAGGAAGTATACTAGCTGACCATTTGGCTCATCAGGCTGTGGACGACTACCAATCCATGACTTTTGAGTTCCCGGACGAGAACATCATATTAGTAACTGATTGTGAAGAACATGGACCGGATGAAGGACCTAAAAAAGGATCCTGATGGACTATGGTTTTTGATGGAGCTTCTAACGGACTTGTTAATGGCATCAGTGTTGTGATCATATCTCCTGAAGGTTTTCATACTCCTTTCACTGCCAGGATATGTTTCAACTGTACCAACAATATGGATGAATATGAAGCATGCACTATGGGCCTCAAAACTGCTATCGACTTGAGAATCAAATTCTTGAGTGTATTTGGAGACTCGGACCTAGTAATCAGTCAAATCAAAGGAGAATGGGACACGAAACATCCTAATCTCATCCCTTATCGAGAGCATGTGTTAACACTGATTCCACACTTTGAAGAAGTTACTTTTGAGCATTTTCCACGAGAGGAAAATCAGTTAGTGGACGCGCTAGCTAATATGTCATCCATGTTTAAAGTCAAATGGGATAATGAAGCTCCTCAGATCACTATTGAGAGAATGGACGAACCAGCATACTGTTATGAGGTTGATACTGAATAAGTAGTGGACAAACCTTGGTTCCACAAAGTGAAAAGATACCTCGAAGCCCAAGAGTATCTTGAGGGAGCTTCCGTTAATGACAAAAAGTTCTTAAGAAGGTTCTCTGCCAAGTTTTTCCTCAGTAACTAAATCCTCTACAAGCGCAACCACGATTCTACTTTGCTTCGGTGTGTAGACAAGAGTGAAGTAGAGAAGATTATGGCAGATATGCACGAAGGTACCTTTGGAACCCATTCTAGCAGGCACACAATGGCTAAGAATATTCTACGGGCAGGATACTATTGGTCCACTATGGAAGCAGACTGTTATCAGCATTCCCGAACTTGTCACAAATGCCAAATATATGCTGATAAAGTACATGTACCTCTGGTTCCCTTGAACGTCTTGACTGCTCCCTAGAATTTCGTGATGTAGGGCGTTGATATGATCGGAGAGATTAGACCTACGACTTCTAATGGACACTATTTCATCCTTGTCTCTATTGATTACTTCACAAAATGGGTCGAGGAAGCCTCATTTGCTTCTGTTACCAAGAACGTCGTGGCACGATTCATCAAGCAAAACCTTATCTGTCAGTATGGTATTCCAGAAAGAATCATCATAGATAATGGTACCAATCTCAATAATACTATGATCACTTAGCTCTGCATACAATTCAAGATTCAGCATCATAACTCTTCTCCTTACAGGTCGGAGATGAATGGAGTTCTAGAGGGTGCTGTTGTACCCCAAAATTTTCCCTCTCATTTCTCAAAAGATTATCCTGGACCCTCAAGTCTGTTTCTGGCAAGTTTCAAGTCTCAGATTACAATTTTCCAAGAAAGTCATTCACAAGGACAAAATGGTCAAAAGCATACTGAAAAGTCAAACCTTGACTTTTTGATTAAAAATCAAGTTTCAACAATTATATTTCATCAAGAAATGAAATTGGTTCATCAAAAATCAGAAGTCATAAATTGCTTTGAAAAAACAATTTTTCCAAACACAGAAAATTTTCTAAGTGTTAAGAGAATATGATACTTCAGAACTTCTGGGCCAGTCTCCATGCGAGTGCAGTCAGAATTTGAAAACATGGTTCAAAACATGATTCTTCAATCGGAACATGACTCTTCAGCATATGCTTTGATCAGAGCCTCACCCTTCGAATATCACTCTGGTCTTCTGCAATCAGAACATCACCAAATCGCAAAACCTCATTTAAGCAGCCTGTTGCACTGCTATAGCACAGGTCCTGCAACCAGCTGCCACAATGCTCCAAAGTGCTGCTGATCCAGTCAACGCCTGCGTTTTTCTCAAACCCCATAATTACACCAAATTAGTATACAAAAGACGTGTTTAAAAAGAAATGGAACAATATGCCAAAAAGGTTTAAAATTCCACTTGTCCCCCCCCCCCCCCCCCAAAACCACAGCAAACCCATCTACAAATAAGTTGCTCCATCACACGTATAAGGATATGGCTTTTGAAAAGAGAGAATTATCAAAGAGAAAAAAGAAAACAGTCAAACGTTCGTAAACCCATAATTCCCAAACAAAACCAAACCTTTGTTCTTCCCTTTGAATCAAAGAACATAACGTTCTGTTCCGTTCCTTGCTAACCCCGGAACATCTGAAGGCATCAGCTCAAATCCCAAACACATGCTTCAGATTCAAGGTAAGTCTTTCTGAATTTGAATTTTTTTCATTCAGAACATCATTAAATATGTAAATATCATAGTTTTGATGTTGTCCATATCATTGCATAAATAGAAAAACTGTAGATCAGAATTTCTTGAATAAAGCTAGGCTCAGAATTAGGATTAGAACTTCTATAAATTGTCGTGCTTTTATCTTTTTGATTTGCTGTTGTTAAGTACTGAATAAGTTGCAGATGTTTTGACTAATGTAAGGAAGGAGGTAAAGTGTAACACCGAATTTTTGGGTTTTTCTTTCCCACTGTTTTAGCACAACACAGAACTTATGAGTTCTCATCACTGTTTTAGCACACCAGAACTTCTAGGTTTTCACACTGTTATGACACAGCACCAGAATTTCTAGGATGTCTTACTATTTTAACACACACAGAACTTCTGAGTTCTCCTCACTGTTTTAACACACAGAACTTTTAGGCTTTCTTACTGTTTTAACACACACAGAACTTCTAGAATTTTCTTACTGTTCTAACACTTAGAATTTCAGCGCGTAGCAACCCAGAACTTATGTTTTTTCCCTCTAACGTTTCTTTCAAGACTTCAGCGTGCATCAACCCAGAACTTCTGGTTTCCTTTGATATTTCTTTCTGAACCGCAGCGCGTCTGGCATCAGAACTTCTGGTCCCCCTTATTTTGCTTTCAGCAACATGTTGATCCTATTTCTCATTATTTTTCCCTTTTCTCTCTTATTTTTATTATTTTAGCATTAATACTATTTTATTAATATAAAAAGACATCAAAAATATTTTCTTTTATTTATATAATTATTTTCCTTTTAGTTTATTAAAACAAAAAAAAAATCATTTTCAAAACAAGTCCTTTCCTTTTCTTGTATTTCTACAATTCAATATGGTTGTAATAGATAATTAGGATTTAAAATTCTTGCAAAACCCCCATTTGTAAATTTGTACCCCCATCCCTAAATGATGTAATAGCGTAGGACTTTACATTTCCGCAATTTATCACTTTCAAATATAAATGCTAGTAATTAGGGTTTGTATTGCAAGACATAAAAATCAACAAATAGATAACCCTAATCAAGACTAAATGCATGTAAATCAAACACACCGTTCACACTTGCACCCTTAGGGTAATCCCGCTTTGTTGCCTTTCAGAAAATAGTCATGTCCCTCGAATATGGGCGTTTTAGAAAAGACCATCGATAAAAGATCGTAGTCTCTCGATGACCCTCAATGTTGCCTTCGGTAAACGATCTAGTCCCTAAACGACATTGCTAAAATGTCCCATAAGTTGCCTTCAATGACTATACAAAATGTCCCCTACCTGTCCCTTCACATCCAACGATGGGGTTTCTTACCAAAATAATGGTAAGATAACAACATCTAAAGGAGGAGGAAAAGAACGTTTAAGACCTTTTGAGTAGGTAGGTTGCTCCTAGTTGCTCGCTTGCTCACAACAAAAAAATTTTATACACCCACAACTCCACTTTCATACATTTTTCAAAAGACAAAGCACTTTGTACGCGTTCTTATAGAGACGAGAACCATTACAAAGACATTACTTTTCAAAATACTTTCAAAACCCACATCACAAAGACACTTTCAAACAAAAAGCAAGCGATCTAGCAAGCCACTAAGAGCCTGTAGATAACTACGAGCCCGTAGACAACTAGCAAGCAACTTAAAAGTGGGGTTACCTTAGGTCTAGATCACCTTTACTTGCTTTCTTTTGTTTGATTTGTTTGCTTTACATTATGGTTCCTTGTTTGAGCTTGTTTTGATCCTCTACCCGGATTTGGGGGCACATTTTTAGGTAAGTAGCAATAGATTATGGAAACTGTACAACATAGACTGACACGGTTGAAGAAATGGCTATGTTAGCGTGACGCATTTGTTAGTACCCGGTATCCCTTGTGTTGAATCGAGGAGAATACGGGGCCGCTGAGAGGCGTCATGAAGCACTAACTGACCTTAGAACCTTGATTGAGCAACTTGGCCATTAGGACGTAGTGAGATAACCGGTTTCGGTGGAAAGCTTAAAATGTTTGATACTCGATACTACACTCATTGAGATTGGACTTTTGGGATATCTCGGCCGCAAGAAAAGATTGATTGTGCTGAGATAATGCCTAAAAGAAAGGTCAGTGATATTGAGATCCTTTAGAACCCGGTTACTATTACTAGGACAGGTTGAGACAACTAAACTTCAAGAGGGTACTTACCTACAAACCCCATGCAAGCCTAAACCTAAGAACTCGTCTTCTTTGTGTGTACATAACAACTTGCTTACTTGTACATAACATCATAAACATCATAACATCATAAGCATTCTCACTAACAATTTCAAGGATTTAGGAATTTATCTTTGCTTTGTTTTGTAGGCCATGAATCTCGTCCGAAGGAACACCATCCGAATTATCTTCGTGAAAGCACACCCTCAGCTCCAAGAGTTAGCATCAAGGGTGCCCGGAGATTCTCCTTTTATCAGGAAATACGGTCGACTCCTCAGTTTGGCTACCTCCAATTTCCAAGAGGAAATGATGTGTGTGCTCTTCCAATTCTTTGACCCCATACATCATTGCTTCACCTTTCCTGACTATCAGTTGGTACCTACACTAGAAGAGTTATCTCTACTAATAGGAGTGCTCGTGCTTGATCAAATACCATTCACCGGTCTAGAAGGGATTATGAAACCTGAAGTCATTGTCGAAGCTTTGCATCTGAAGAGAGCCGACATTATAGCAAATTGGGAGACAAGAAGCAAAGTCAAAGGGTTCCTAGCCAAGTTCCTATTGGAGAAGGCTCGTTCATTCTATGAAGATATGGATTTTCAAGCCTATGAAGACGTCCTAGCCCTTCTCATCTATGCGTTGGTTCTATTCCCCAACTCGGACCGGTTCATAGATGTAAATGCCATCAAAGTCTTTCTCTCTCGTAATCATATATCTACCTTGTTGGGAGACATCTGACATTGCTTCCATACCCGCACCATAAAGAAAAGAGGTACTCTCTTGTGTTGTATTCCCCTACTCGCCAAGTGGTTCACTTTACACCTACCTCGATCAACATTGAAGAACGAGCAAAGATTGACATGGTATCAAAGGATTATGTCCCTCACCCACTCTGATATTCATTGGTGTTTGAGATCCTTGGAAGATACTTCTATCATTAACCGTTGTGGGGAATTCCCTAACGTCCCTCTGCTTGTCATTAGGGGAGGTATCACTTACAACCCTTGGTTAGCTTTACGATAATTTGGGTATGCCCTAAGAGATGGTCCTCATGAGATGCTCATCCAGGGTTTGGTGTTCGACTACGAAAGCGACGATCAAGGCTACCTTCAGAGGTTTATACAAGCTTGGAGGATGGTAAACAAGGTGGATAGTAGGACATTGGGACACAAAAATTCCATTCCTCTTTAGCCTTACCTTAGGTGGGTACGAGCTTGTGCTCAGAGTCTCGCAATGCCTTACCCCTCCATCCTCCCTATCATCATAGAGCCTGTGATTGAAGGATATGTCCCGTATACCATCCTTCATGCCAACATGCCTACCTCTCTCGAAGACTTGCAAAAAGGTTGGATTTAGCTAAAGGAAGAACGAGACACTTTCGAAGCCCAATTCTATGCCCAATTCTATGCTAGTGAGAAGAAGGTTTTAGAACTCACCAAGCAGCTTCATGAAGAGCGGAGTTTGAACGCCTACATATCACCAAAGAGGATGCGTTCAACCTTTTTGTCTTAGGAGTTTTTGTATTTTATTTCTTTAATTGTAAGCCCAAAGAGGCATGATATACGCAAACTTGGATTTATTAATATAACGTGTGTTTCCTTTTTGTCTAAACAAATTTAAATCTCTAATTTTCTTGAAATCATGAAGGATGCAGGTTTGAATGAAGACGAATGGGTTCAGACTCTACTTGACCAATTGAACCTGATTGACGAGAAGAGGCTCCCGACTGTTTGTCATGGTCAGATGTACCAGAAACGTATGATTAAAGCTTTTAACAAGAAGGTCAGACGCCAGGTATATCAGGTTGGCAACCTAGTAATCAAGCGCATTATCCTGCCACAAGGTGATTCCAGGGGCAAGTGGACCCCTACATACGAAGGGTCATTTGTGATCAAGAACATATTTTCTGGCATAGCTATGATCTTAACCACTATGGACGGTGACGACCTTCCTCACCCTCTAAACGCGGACATAGTTAAAATATACTACACATGAACAGAGACCCGCTAGGTTGACTGGCCTAGGAAAAAATAAGGGCATCCCAGCGAACCAAAAGGGTTCGAGCAAAAGTTAGGGATATATATATATATATATATATATATATATATATATATATATATATATATATATATATATATATATATATATATATATATATATATATATATGAAAAAATTTGTACACCCGGTAAGTCAAAAACTAGAAAAGGCGGCTTTGGCAAAAAAGAGTATCCCGATGGACTGAAAACTCGAAAGTGCGGTCCAGGAAAAAGTTAGGGATTAAAAGCGTACAACTATGTCCCGTTGGATCACCTCACAGACGGACTTTGGTAACAAGTGTCAAGTTCAAATGGTACTAATAAATCTAGTCAGCTTCGGCCAAGCAGCAAAGTGATGAGACGCTCAAAGATATAAAGGCAATAGCAGAATGGGAACCCAATGGGATCATTTCACATAGCTGTTTTTTCCTTTGTATACTATTTTATATAGTTCTCATTTTTACGACGGCATTCTCTTATTAGGTTGTCTGTCTCCTTGTACAAAAATGTCTGTTATAGGCAGACTTCTTCAAATCAATACAAATCATCTTTTGAAAGTTCAAAACTATTTGTTTTTATTTTTCTGTTTTGTTTTGCAAAAATGTTCAGCGATTATTTTTAACATATGCATTTGAATATGATCACTGTTTACAAATACACACATAAAAAACAGAAAGACAGTTACTAATGGCTTTAAGAAATGGGACAATATATAAAAAGCCAATTGCAAATCCCCGCAAATACATCCCACAATATGTACAGAGACAGAGACGTCCTCCTGCAAAGTCACTGCCATATCTTCAGCATACAATCCTAATGATGTCAGAGGTTCCGGTATCTCCTGCAGAGCAAGAGTCTCCAATCAACTCCCCAACATCTTGAAGAATTCCTCAACACGGTTCATAAACTTCTTGGGTTTCCCAACAGGACTTCATAAAAATCCCCAAGCGGTTTATGGAGTTTTCTTTCCCCATTAGATCTTATTTCTTTAGCCATGGAAATCCATCTCCCAGCAATTCAACTTCAACAAATAATGAAGAATCAAACTCTTCACCCCCAGCAGCAGTCAGGGATTTACTTTCCCTCAATTTAACGACACTGTAAAGAACAACTGACCAGTTCATACATTGCATTCATACATTATTTTACAAACGTCATAGAATATACATACAAAATACATATAGCACAATCTCATTTATTATGAGAAAATCATTACACAATGTGTGTCATGCATCATGACATTGCATACAACTAATTCTTTACCTTTCAGGAAAGATCAACAAATAAATATCAACATCAATTCTCAACAAGTTCAAGATTAATTCCTGAAACAAGATAGGGCAATTATCTGAAGTAACAGCTCATCAATCACTGTGAAACCTGGAATCTGACCATATAGCAATTTACAACACTACAAAGCCTAGACCCGACCAGATAGCAGTTTACAACACTGTGAAGCCTGGAATCCGACCAGATAGCAGTTTACAACATTGCGAAGCCTGGACCCGACCAGATAGTAGTTTATAACACTGAAGCCTGGAATCCGACCAGATAGAAGTTTGAAACACTATGAAGCCTGGGCCCGACCAGACAACAGTTAACATTATTATTGAAGCCCGAAATCTGACCGGATAACAGTCAACCTACAATTCAAGACACTGTGAAGCCTGGAATCTGACCAGATAACAGTATAAGTTGTTGTGAAGCCTGGACCCAACCTGATAGTAGTTAACATCATTGCTGAAGCGCGAAACCCGATCGGATAATAGTTTAACTCTGTCTATTACTATGAAGCCTAGAATCCGACCAGATAGTAGTTCACTTTATCTAAGTTGTTGCGAAGCCTAGAATACGACCAGATAACAGTTTAACTTTATTTTCTATGAAGCCTGGAATCCGAACAGATAACAAATTAATTTTAGTAAGTCATTGCAAAGCCTGGAATCTGACCAGATAGCAATCAACTTCATCCTTTTGTCTAAGTCAGTACGAAGCCTGGATTTCGACCAGATAACAGTTTGACCTTAAGCAAATTAGTGCAAATCCTGGAAACCGACCAGATAACAGTTAATTTCATATACCCCAGTAAGGCATTACGAAGCCTAGAATACGACCGGATATCCATCAACTTGATTACCCTCAGCAAGTTACTGTGAAGCCTGGATTTCGACTAGATAGCAACTAACATTCCTTCTCCTCGGTCAAGAGATAACTCCTCAGTAGAGTAATGGACAACTAGAGCTCCTAGACTCTATTCCCCAAACAAAAATCAATATTCCCCAGCGGAGTCCTCCTCAAACAACAGGAACAAGAATCCCTATAAAGTGACCTCTTATGAAGTCAACATCTACTTTGGATTGCATATTTAAGCTCATCTTCAACGATTATCCGTCATCTTCTCCAAATGGCATTTGTAACCCAATTCCCGATATCATCAACCAACATTATTACTTCATGTATATGCGAGTGCAAATTTCTAGGCACTCTGGTGTTCAATCATCTTCCACCTTCAGATTACGAAAGGCAGATGAGCCAATCTAAATCCTCGGGTTTAAGAAGATTGAATAGGGGAAGTTGTTGTACCACAAAATTTCCCCTCCGATTTTACTCAAGACATGTTCATTAAGGTCTTCAATTTCTCAGGGTTGACCAAGAATTGATCAGACAAATTCTCCTCCTAAGCAATGGCCTTTCAACTAGGGTTTCACTTTTCACCAAGATGTTTGAGCTACAAAGGTCTCAAATGTTTTCCATTGTCCTAATGTGTCTTCAATATTGTCCACACCAAATTTCATGCCTTACACTACAAGTTTGCTCAGCCAATTGCTCAAGTGTTTGAAAATCAATTGTACTAGGTCAAAAGTCAACTGTGGCTAATATACAGTCAAACTTTAAGATTTTTTGTCAACCTCAACATTTTGAAGTGATATCCATCATTTGATCAAGGTTTGATCATTATACTTCAAGTAATTCTCTTAATTTATCAAAAGTTAAGAATTGCTAAATTAGGGTTTTTATAGGAAAAGTCAACTAAACTTTGACCAGGCATAACTTTCACATACTTCATCCATTTTGCCCCAACAAAAGCTAATTTTGAAGAGAATCCAATTTCCTACAACTTCTCTTTTATCCTGAAGTTAAAGAAGTGCATCATTTGGAAGATACAAGTTCATACATTACATGTCATTTTCAAAAGGTCAACAAAACTCATTTTTTCCAAGACCATTTACATTAAGATGATTTCTCCAAATGCAAAAATGGTCAACATAGAGATTGTAGAGAACATATAGAGCATTCCAAAAAGTCTAAGATCATCTTCAAGAGATAAAAATTGAGCAAGTTATGGCTTTCTCAAGTTGGGAAATTTGAGAAATATCAAGAATTGTGCATTGGACAAACTTGAACTTTTAGGTCAGAGGCCTAACTTTTAAGTTTCAAACATCTTCCTAATCTTATGAGAGACCTCTAAAATTATTTCTACATTTCCTTTCCAATTCTACCTATTTTATCCATATTTATTCTTGTTTTATTCAAATAAATACAAAATAAAATTGTATAAAATATTCAAATGGACATGGGTTGATGTCTTTGTTTGCCTTAAGGCCCAAGAAGCATGTAAACGTGTCCAAGTTCATTTTTTTTTGTTCAAACATGGCATAAAATCACAAGTTATCGTAAGTTTTCAAAGGTAGGATTATGGCTTCAATACAAATGGTTATGGGCCAGATTCTTTCCTTTTTTTCTCATGCTCTCTCTTTCCCTCTCTCTCTCTCTCTCCTCTCTCTCTCTCTCTCTCTCTCTCTCTCTCTCCTCTATTTATACATCACTGTTGTACCCCAAAATTTGCCCTCCCATTTCTCATTGATTTCTCATCACAAAGCCCTTGAAGCTCAGGATCCAGTTAGGGTTTCATCTGCTCAAGACCTCTCCTTGCACTGTGGACTCAAAATTAGGGTTTGTGTTTGCATAAAGATGTTTTGACCCAAAATGCACAAGATGACTTTCATGCCTCATATTGGACTCCCAAGCTTACCCATATCAAGTTTCAAGCCTTGATTCCAAGTTTTGCCCAGTCAATTGGACAGTTGACCTAGAAATCAACTGTATTGGGGAAAAAGTCAACTGTGGCCAATTGACAGTCAAACCTCATGAAGTTTGACCCACATCAACATTATGAACTCATATGAACCATTTGATCAAGTTTGGATCACAATTCCACAAGAAAATTGATCAGATCACCAAAAGGGCAAAATGGTCATTTTTAGGGTTTTGACAGTACAAAGGCAATTTTTGACTGTTTGACCTAGCCAATGGCAAACCAAGCTCACACATGGACTCAAGGACCCTATGGAATTATCTTGACATGATCAACAAACTCAAAAGATCCCAAGTACACAAGATTGACAGTTGAATTTCCCAGTCAATTGATCAGTTTTGACTGTATACTGAAAAGTCAAACTTTGACTTTTTGGTCAAAATCAAGAGTCAAGATTCATTTTTCATCAAAACATGCCAAATCATGAAACTTTTTCACCAAGAAATCACAAAGTGCAAATTAGGGTTAGGAATTTGAATTTTTCATAACTTAGAATTTTTCTAAGTTATAAAAAACCCTAATTTTTTCCCAACTTTTCCCCACTTTTTCACCAAGATCCATTTGGATTCAAACAAAAGTCAAAACAAGAAAGTTGTAGCTTGTTGCATAATCTACAACTTTGATTCACAAAGTTTTCTCATTTGAAGCTTGTATCTCAAGTTACAATTTTTTGAATAAGGGCACTAAACCATTTTTAACTTAGTGAAATTTTAACCTATTTTGACAAGGTTTTCTACCCCACTTCAAGGCCATTTTCCATACACTTACACTTGGAATTTCAATTTGCATTTCAAAGATGGATTGTAGTACACATTCCAAGCTTTCCAAAATGTCCAAGAACTTCTCAAACAACCTCATGGTTAGAGAGAATCGAATTTCACAATATAGCAAAAAACCACTTTGTTCATGACCAAGTTCCATGCCCATAACTTT